>NW_026507917.1:0-13611 GCF_026875155.1 Cherax quadricarinatus
AAAAGGGGTGTCACTCCCCTACCATACTTTAAACATTTTCCCCCATTTCTCCTGTTGCTACTTTTGCAACATTGTGCAGCTCCTGATGACTCACTGAAAAGTGTGAAAGTACTTGAGCTAAAGATTTCCACCCCCTGTGGCTCGTCTTCCATTGCTAAGTTCGCCTGTCTGCGATTGTTTGTATGTGTGTGGATATACAAATAAACATACATACAATTCAAAAATTTGCATTCGTATGTACTTGCAGGAACATAAAATATCCTTACCTGCATCTATAAGCACAAAAATGTCCACTTGAATAAATATGCAAAAAGTACACACATGCATACACTGATTCGCACAAGCACACATGTTTGCATATTTTGATGCATTAGAATTTTTGGGCTTGAGGGATATAGGGATATCTTTCTCGGACCGCCCACCGACCCAAATATATCTTCTGTATTTCTTTTGATCAGGACGCTTAATCTCGTCTCTTACCTTATCATCTCAGTGATTAACGCTTTGATTGTCAGCTCCGGTAGACGACACTGCAGCCAAAAGTTGTACTAAGGGACCTTTATTATTATATAAAAAAAGAATCATTAAAAACACATTAGATGATTCTCCCTGGCTCGTCAGTTAAGTTGGCGCTACTTAGTATACTCGCACCGAATTAGTGGCAATGTTTGTGTGCTGGCGTACTGAATGTTTGCTTTCTGACTTGATTGTGTGTTGAACTGCTTCCTTGTGGAACTGCTTGCTGACTGACTTGCCTGCGTGCTAACTTGGTTACATTCTCTCTAATTTGTTTACTGGCATGCTTTCTAATATACTTGCTGAATTGTCTGCTGACCTGCACATCGACCTTCTGGCTGGCTTGTTGGATTCTTCCCGTGTTTACATGATTCCTTGGATGGAACCACATTACCTTCACTTCCTAATTCAGTTTGACCTCAATGGGTTTAGCACTTACTCATGAGGATAATAATACCTGCCAACTCTATGAATATACCAGCCGTGAATGGCTCTAATCTGAGACACAAATTCCCTATAATACAGCTCCTAGAGTCAACGTCAATGCCAGGTAACATCTATTCATATGTGCTTACATAATTGTGAATGGCAACCGAGTCAAGAGGACATGAATTAGCAGCGCCCTTCAGCATGTAACCTGGTTATTATTTCTCCAATGTACTGCCATATATCTTCTCTCTCGCCACTCTAATTGCCCAAGAAGCAGCAATTAAGAGTCGACGACAAGCACAGTCAGGCTTGCTAATATCATCTCCCTGGAGCTGTCTAAATTACCAGTGGGATTAAGGTTGTCTGGTTCTCCTTTAATGACTCGACGGTGGTGCTCACAGCAAATACTACACACACTACACCTAATGATAAACACCTAGCACCATACTTGCTACACTCACCACACTTGACACTACATTCCCAGTAACTACACCTGCTGACGATACACTGTGATGCCTCCTACGCCTATCCTTAAACCCACCACAGCTTACGATAGAAACCCAGCACTGAGGTACTTGTTACACCCACATCAGCTGACGCTACAGATCCAGGAGTGAGGAGCTCGCTACAACTACTACAGCTGACGCTATAGACCCAGCGCAGTGATGCTCACTTCAGCTCTGAACCCACCACAGCTGATGCTACAGACACAACACAATATTCCTTGTTGAGAGAGTGAGAGATCGAGATAGAGAGGGAGAGAGGGAGGGAGGAAGAAAGAGAGGAAGAGAGGGAGGGAGGAAGAAAGAGAGGAAGAGAGGGAGAGGATAAAGGCAGTTTATAGGAGAGTGATAGCGAGCTATTCGAAAGCAATGGTGGTGACTTAGAGAGGGAGCGGCAGGGAGATGAAAGATGGAAGAACAGTAGCGAGCGAAAAGAGGAGGGATTTTGAGCAAGAGAGAAAGCGGTGATGACCGAAAGATGGATGAAGAGTTGTTAGCGAGAAGGGGGGAAAGGTTGGTAGAGGAATGAAAGAGGGACGGCGAGGGAGCGATGGATGTAGAGCAGAGAGAGAGAGAGAGAGAGAGAGAGAGGGAGAGAGAGAGAGAGAGAGAGAGGAGGGGAAAGGACGAGTGGAGAGCAAGAGAAGGGAAGGACTGAGAGACGTACTCAGGGATCTGTGTTCATACTACCAGGTACACGGTGCTCAGCCTCGCAGATGAGTTGCTACCCTCTCGTGTATACATGGAGTTAACTAGACCAAACATTACACACACTCTGCACGATAAACCATTCAGTAAACTGGGTAAATTATTCAGACTAATTTGATGTAGTCTTTTTGCACTGCAACAATAATTTGATTATTAGGCGTCCCATATATTGTTCACTGATTTTTTTTATTTTTTCATGAATTTTTTCAATTTATTTCTTTCATAACTCGAGAACGTCTCTTTCAATCAGATCTAAAATATTTTAAACTTATGTACGATAAAATAATTCACATGTTCCTGTATGTACCGAAAATTGTTTAACACATTCCCATCCTTTTGGAAAGGCTCGGATAATTTCCAAATCCTATGTAGCGTAGTTTTAAATGTTCAAAAAAAAAAAAAGGTGCCAAAAAATTGGCGATAACGGAGGAGTGAAATTCAAATGTACAGGAACAGAGAACTAAATCTGACCGATTTTTCTGAAACCGATAAACACATGAAAGCTGAATATAGCTCTGAGGCTGTTTAAAACTAGCATTAGGACAGAATTTGGTTCAAGGACAAATAGACTAGTTCCCGTACTGGCTTCCGTGTGAGATATATTTTCCTCTACTTGCTAAGTAGTGACTGTTGGAATCAAGCTTCATCAGAGTATTCAACCAAAAATCTTATTTCTATTCACAAATCCAGAGATTTGGCAAAAATGGGTAAAATAATTTTATAGTCTGAATTAAAAATAGCAATTACGAGATAGATTATTATTATTATTAATGTAATCATGGGGTAGCGCTAAACCCGTAGGATTATACAGCGCATGTGGGAAGGGAGGATGAAGGTATTCAGGGTCAATTCAGGGAACCGGAGCACAGATTCAGTTCCCTAGATCAAGAGCCCATCACCAGCGTCAAGGAACCTCCCTTGAGGGGAAATTATTACGAGACAGAATATAATTGAGATGTTAATTAAATGTTGCCTTAGGGTGTCCAGCATCAATATCGCCCAGTAGTGACGGACACATGAACCTGGGGAAGGTAGGACAGCATAGGACAGGAAGGGAGGCTGTCCGAGGGGACACAGACGGACTCCTGGACACATGAACCTGGGGAAGGTAGGATAGCATAGGACAGGAAGGGAGGCTGTCCGAAGGGGACACAGACGGACTCCTGGACACATGAACCTGGGGAAGGAAGGATAGCATAGGACAGGAAGGGAGGCTGTCCGAGGGGACACAGACGGACTCCTGGACACATGAACCTGGGGAAGGTAGGATAGCATAGGACAGGAAGGGAGGCTGTCCGAGGGGACACAGACGGACTCCTGGACACATGAACCTGGGGAAGGAAGGATAGCATAGGACAGGAAGGGAGGCTGTCCGAGGGGACACAGACGGACTCCTGGACACATGAACCTGGGGAAGGTAGGATAGCATAGGACAGGAAGGGAGGCTGTCCGAGGGGACACAGACGGACTCCTGGACACATGAACCTGGGGAAGGTAGGACAGCATAGGACAGGAAGGGAGGCTGTCCGAGGGGACACAGACGGACTCCTGGACACATGAATCTTGGGAAGGTAGGACAGCATAGGACAGGAAGGGAGGCTGTCCGAGGGGACACAGACGGACTCCTGGACACATGAACCTGGGGAAGGTAGGATAGCATAGGACAGGAAGGGAGGCTGTCCGAGAGGACACAGACGGACTCCTGGACACATGAATCTTTGGGAAGTAGGACAAGCATAGGGACAGGAAGGGAGGCTGTCCGAGGGGTGACACAGGATCACGGACTCCTGGACACTATGAAACCTGGGGAAGGTAGGATAGGCATAGGCCAGGAAGAAAGGCGTCCGAGGGACACAGAAACGACTCCTGGACACATGAACCAGGGTAAGGTAGGATAGCATAGGACAGGAAGGGAGGCTGTCAGGGGGACACAGACGACCTCCTGGGACACATGAACCTGGTAAGTAGGATAGCATCGAACATTAGGGTTAACTGTCCGAGGGGACACAGACGGACTTTCCTAGGACACAATGAACCTGGGAGGGTAGGATAGCATAGGACAGGAAGGGAGTCTGTCCGATAGGACCCAGACCGTGCTCCTTGACACATGAATCTTGGTATTGGGAAGGTAGGACAGCATAAGACAGGAAAGGGATGCTGGTCCGAGAGGAACAACAGACGGACTCCTGACACATGAATCTTTGGGGAAGGTAGGAACAGCAGGACAGAAGGGAGGCTTTCAGAGGGGACACAGAACGGACTCACTAGTACACATGAACCTGGGAAGGTAGATAGCATAGGACAGAGAAGGGAGGCTGTCCGAGAGGACACAGACGGACTCCTGGACACATAATCTTGGGAAGGTAGGACAGCATAGGACAGGAAGGGAGGCTGCCGAGGGAACAGACAACGGCTCCTGGACACATGAACCTGGGGAAGGTAGGTATAACTAGGACAAGGAAGAGAGGCTGAACGAGGGGACACAGACTGACTCCTGGAACATTAACCTGGGGAAGGGTAGGCAAGCAAAGGACAGGAAGGGAGGCTGTCAGGGGGGACACAGACGGACTCCCTGGACACATGAACCTGGGGCAGGTATGAAAGCTAGAACAGAAGGTTTATACTGTCGCGAGGGGACACAGAGACGGACTCCAGACAACATGGAACCTGGGAGAAGGTAGGATAGCATAGAACAGGAAGGGTTTACTGTCGAGGGTACACAGACGGACTCCTCGACCACATGAACCTACTGGAAGGAAGGCTAGCCTAGGACAGGAAGGGAGGCCTGTCCCGAGAGACACAGACCGGACTCCTGACACATGAACCAGGATGGAAAGGAAGATAGCATAGGACAGGAAGTGAGGCTGCCGAGGGGACACCGACGGACTCCTGGACACTGAACCTTGGGAAGGTAGGAATAGCATAGGACCGAAGAGAGGCTTTCCGAGGGACCAAGGGACGGACTCCCTGGACACATAAACCTGGGGAAGTAGATAGCATAGAGGACCAGGATAGGGAGTCTGTCAGGGGGGACGCAGACGGACTCCTGGACACATGAACCTGAGGAAGGTAGGATGGCATCGGACAGGAAGGGAGGCTGTCCGAGGGGACACAGACGGACTCCTGGACACATGAACCTGGGGAAGGTAATATAGCATAGGACAGGAAGGGAGGCTGTCCGAGGGGACACAGACGGACTCCTGGACACATGAACCTGGGGAAGGTAGGATAGCATAGGACAGGAAGGGAGGCTGTCCGAGGGGACACAGACGGACTCCTGGACACATGAACCTGGGGAAGGTAGGATAGCATAGGACAGGAAGGGAGGCTGTCCGAGGGGACACATACGGACTCCTGGACACATGAACCTGGGGAAGGTAGGATAGCAAAGGACAGGAAGGGAGGCTCTCCGAGGGGACACAGACGGACTCCTGGACAACATGAACCTGGCAAGGAAGATAGCATAGGACAGGAAGGGAGGCTGTAAGAGGGGACACAGACGGACTCCTGGACACAGGAACCTGGGGAAGGTAATATACAGCATAGGACAGGAAGGGAGGCTGTCCGAGGGGACACAGACGGACTCCTGGACACATGAACCTAGGGAAGGTAATATATAGCATAGGATAGGAAGGGAGGCTGTCCGAGGGGACACAGACGGACTCCTGGACACATGAACCTGGGGAAGGTAGGATAGCATGGTACAGGAAGGGAGGCAGTCCGAGGGGACACAGACGGACTCCTGGACACATGAACCTGGGGAAGGTAATATAGCATAGGAACAGAAGGGGAGGCTGGTCCCGAGGTAACACAGACGGACTCCTTAAACACATGAACCGGGAAGGTACGAAAAGCATAGACAAGGAAGGTTACTGTCGCGAGGGGGGGACACAGACGACTCCTGGACACATGAACCTGGGAAGTGACAGCATAGGACAGGCATGGAGGCTGTCCAAGGGGACACAGACGGACTCCTGGACATATGAACCTTGGGAAGGTAGGATAGCATAGGACAGGAAGGGAGACTGTCCGAAAGGACACAGACGGACTCCTGGACACATGAACCTGGTGAATGTAGGATAGTATAGGACAGGAAGGGAGGCGTCCGAGGACCCAGACGACTCCTGGGCACATTGAACCTTGGAAGCTATTGATAAGCATATGACAGGAAGAGAGGCTGTCCGAAGGGACACAGACGGACTCCTGGACACATGAACCTGGGGAAGGTAGGATAGCATAGGACAGTAAGGGAGGCTGTCCGAGGGGACACAGACGGACTCCTGGACACATGAACCTGGGGAAGGTAGGATAGCATAGGACAGGAAGGGAGGCTGTCCGAGGGGACACAGACGGACTCCTGGACACATGAACCTGGGGAAGGTAGGATAGCATAGGACAGGAAGGGAGGCTGTCCGAGGGGACCTGACGCACTCCGGACACATGAACCTGGGAAGTAGGATAGCCTTAGGGACTAGAAGGGAGGCTGTGCGAGGGGACACAGACGGACTCCTGGACACATGAACCTGGGGAAGGAAGGATAGCATAGGACAGGGGGGAAGGCTGTCCGAGGGGACACAGACGGAGTCCTGGACACATGAACCTGGGGAAGGTAGGATAGCATAGGACAGAAAGGGAGGCTGTCCAATGGGACACAGACGGACTCCTGGACACATGAACCTGGGGAAGGTAGGATAGCATAGGAGAGGAAGGGAGGCTGTCCGAGGGAACACAGACGGACTCCTGGACACATAAACCTGGGGAAGGTAGGATAGCATAGAACAGGAAGGGAGTCTGTCCGAGGGGACACAGACGGGCTCCTTGACACATGAACCTGGGGAAGGTAGGATAGCATAGGACAGGAAGGGAGGCTGTCCGAGGGTTAACAGACGGACTCCTGGACACATGAACCTTGGGAAGGTAGGATAGCATAGGGCAGGAATGGAGGCTGTCCGAGGGGACACAGACATACTCTTGGACACATGAACCCGGGGAAGGTAGGATAGCATAGGACAGGAAGGGAGGCCGTCCGAGGGGACACAGACGGACTCCTGGACACATGAACCTGGGGAAGGTAGGATAGCATAGGACAGGAAGGGAGGCTGTCCGAGGGGACACAGACGGACTCCTGGACACATGAACCTAGGGAAGGTAGGATAGAATAGGACAGGACGGGAGGCTGTCCGAGGGGACACAAACGGACTCCTGAACACATGAACCTGGGGAAGGTAGGATAGCATAGGACAGGAAGGGAGGCAGTCAGTGGGGACACAGACGGACTCCTTGACACATGAACCTGGGGAAATAGGATAGCATAGGACAGGAAGGGAGGCTGTCCGAGGGTTAACAGACGGACTCCTGGAAACACGAACCTTGGGAAGGTAGGATAGCATAGGACAGGAATGGAGGCTGTCCGAGGGGACGCAGACGGACTCCTGGACACATGAACCTGAGGAAGGTAGGATGGCATCGGACAGGAAGGTAGGCTGTCCGAGGGGACACAGACGGACTCCTGGACACATGAACCTGAGGAAGGAAGGATGGCATCGGACAGGAAGGGAGGCTGTCCGAGGGGACACAGACGGACTCCTGGACACATGAACCTGGGGAAGGTAGGATAGCATAGGACAGGAAGGGAGGCTGTCCGAGGGGACACAGACGGACTCCTGGACACAGGAACCTGGGGAAGGTAGGATAGCATAGGACAGGAAGGGAGGCTGTCCGAGGGGACACATACGGACTCCTGGACACATGAACCTGGGGAAGGTAGGATAGATAAGGACAGGAAGGGAGGCTCTCCGAGGGGACACAGACGGACTCCTGGACACATGAACCTGAGGAAGGTAGGATAGCATAGGACAGGAAGGGAGGCTGTCCGAGGGGACACAGTCGGACTCCTGGACACATGAAACTGTGAAGGTAGGATAGCATAGGACAGGAAGGGAGGCTGTCCGAGGGGACACAGACGGACTCCTGGACACATGAACCTGTGGAAGGTAGGATAGCATAGGACAGGAAGAGTGGCTGTCCGAGGGGACACAGTCGGACTCCTGGACACCTGAAAGCTGAGGAAGTGTAGATAGCTAGGACAGGAAGAGGCTGTCCGAGGGGACACAGACGGACTCCTGGACACGTGAAAATTGGGAAGGTAGGATAACATAGGACAGGAAGGGAGGCTGTCCGAGGGGACACAGACGGACTCCTGGACACATGAAGCAGGGGAAGGTTGGATAGCATAGGACAGGAAAGGAGGCTGTCCAAGGGGACACAGACGGACTCCTGGACACATTAACCTGGGGAAGGTAGGAAAGCATAGGACAGGAAGGGAGGCTCTCCGAGGGGACACAGACGGACACCTGGACACATGAACCTGAGGAAGGAAGGATAGCATAGGACAGGAAGGGAGGCTGTTCGAGGGGACACAGACGGACTCCTGGACACATGAACCCTGGGAAGGTAGGGTTGCATAGGACAGGAAGGGAGGCTGTCCGAGGGGACATTGCCAGACTCCTGGACACATGAACCTGGGGAAGGTAGGATAGCATAGGACAGGAAGGGAGGCTGTCCGAGGGGACACAGACGGACTCCTGGACACATGAACCTGGGGAAGGAAGATAGCAAAGTGAGCAGAATGGAGCTGTCCGAGGGAACACAGACTGTCTCCTGGACACATAACCAGTGGGAAAGGTAGATTGCATAGGACAGGAAGGGAGGCTGTCCGAGGGGACACAGACGGACTCCTGGACACATGAACCAGGGGAAGATAGGATAGCATAGGACTTGAAGGGAGGTTGTCCGAGGGTTAACAGACGGACTCTTGGACACATGAACCTGGGGAAGGTAATATATAGCATAGGACACGAAGGGAGGCTGTCCGAGGGGACACAGACGGACTCCTGGACACATGAACCTGGGGAAGGTAGGATAGCATCGGACAGGAAGGGAGGCAGTCCGAGGGGACACAGACGGACTCCTGGACACATGAACCTGGGGAAGGCAATATAGCATAGGACAGGAAGGGAGGCTGTCCGAGGGGACACAGACGACTCTGGACACATGAACCTGTGGAAAGGTAGTATACATAGGACAGGGAAGGGTTACTGTCCGAGGGACACAGACGGCTCCTGGACACATTAACCTGGGAAGGTAGGATAGCATGACAGGGAAGGAGGCTGTCTGAGTGACACAGAGGACTCCTGGACACATGAACCTTGGGAAGTAGGAATAGCATCGGACAGGAGGGAGACTGTGCCGAGGTGACACAGGCGGACTCCTGGACACATGAACCTGGTGAAGGTAGGATAGTATAGGACAGGAAGTGAGGCTTTCCGAGGGGACACAGACGGACTCCAGGACACATGAACCTTGTGATGCTAGAGAGCAAAGGCCATGAAGAGGAGGCTGTCCGAAGGGACACAGACGGACTCCTGGATACATGAACCTGGGGAAGTAGGATAGCATAGGACAGTAAGGGAGGCTGTCCAAGGGAACACCAGAGCGGGTACTCCTGAGACACATGAACACTGGGGAAGGTAGGATTGGACAGTACAGGAAGGGAGGCTGTCCGAGGGGACACAGACGGACTCCTGGACACATGAACCTGGGGAAGGTAGGATAGCATAGGACAGGAAGGGAGGCTGTCCGAGGGACACAGACGGACTCCTTGACCACATGAACGGGAAAGGAAGGATAGCATAGGACATGAAAGGAGGCTGTAAGAGAGGGGACACAGACGACTCCTTGACCACATGAACCTGGGGAAGGAAGGTAGCATAGACAGGAAAGGAGGCTGTCCTAGGGACACAGACGGACTCCAGGACACATGAACCGGGGAAGGTAGGAATAGCATAGGACAAAAGGGAGGCTTCCCAAGGGGACACAGACGGACGTCTCCTGGACACATGAACCTGGGGAAGGTAGGATAGCATAGGACAGGAAGGGAGGCTGTCCGAGGGGACACAGACGGACTCCTGGACACATGAACCTGGGGAAGGAAGGATAACATAGGACAGGCAGGGAGGCTGTCCAAGGGGACACAGACGGACTCCTGGACACATGAACCTGGGGAAGGTAGGATAGCGTAGAACAGGAAGGGAGGCTGTCTTAGGGGACACAGACGGGCTCCTTGACACATGAACCTGGGGAAGGTAGGATAGCATAGGACAGGAAGGGAGGCTGTCCGAGGGTTAACAGACGGACTCCTGGACACATGAATCTTGGGAAGGTAGGATAGCATAGGACAGGAATGGAGGCTGTCCGAGGGGACACAGACATACTCTTGGACACATGAACCTGGGGAAGGTAGGATAGCATAGGACAGGAAGGGAGGCCGTCCGAGGGGATACAGACGGACTCCTGGACACATGAACCTAGGGAAGGTAGGATAGCATAGGACAGGAAGGGAGGCTGTCCGAGGGGACACAGACGGACTCCTGGACACATGAACCTTGGGAAGGTAGGATAGCATAGGACAGGAAGGGAGGCTGTCCGAGGGGACACAGACGGACTCCTGGACACATGAAAACTGGGGAAGGTAGGATTGCATAGGACAGGAAGGGAGGCTGTCCGAGGGGACACAGACGGACTCCTGGACACATGAACTCGGGGAAGGTAGGAAAGCATAGGACAGGAATGGAGGCTCTCCGAAAGGGGACACAGGAACGACTCCTGCACACATAACCAGGGGAAGGTAAGATAGCATAGGACAGGATGGGAGGACTGTCCGAGGGAACAGACGGACTCCCTGACACATGAAACCTTGGGAAGGTAGGGATTGTCATAGGACTGGAAGGGAGGCTGTCCGAGGGAACTACATACGGACTCCTGGACACATGAAACTTGGAAAGGTAAGGATAGCAATAGGACATGGAAGGAGGCTGTCCGAGGGACACAGAACCGGACCTCCTGGACACATGAACCTGGGAAGGCAGGATAGCATAGGACAGGAAAGGGAGGCAGTTCCGAGGGTACATAACGACTCCTGGACACATGAACCTGGGGAAGCCCCTAGGAAGCATAGCACAGGAAGGGAGGCCTGTCCGAGGGGAAGCACAGACGGACTCCTTGACACTTGGACCTATGGAAAAAAAGTAAGATACATAGGACAGAAGGAAGGCCCGAGAGGACACAGACGGACTCCTGGACACATGAACCTGGGGAAGGTAAGATAGCATAGGACAGGAAGGGAGGTTGTCCGAGGGGACACAGACGGACACCTGGACACATGAACCTGGGGAAGGTAGGATAGCATAGGACAGCAATGGAGGCTGTCCGAGGGGACACAGACGGACTCCTGGACACATGAACCTGAGGAAGGTAGGATAGCATAGGACAGGAAGGGAGGCTCTCCGCGGGGACACAGACGGACTCCTGGACACATGAACCTGAGGAAGGTAGGATAGCATAGGACAGGAAGGGAGGCTCTCCGAGGGGACACAGACGGACTCCTGGACACATGAACCTGAGGAAGGTATATAGCATAGGACAGAAGGGAGGCTCTCCGAGGGACAACCAGACGGACTCCTGGAAACATGAACCAGGGGAAGGTAGGATAGCATAGGACTTGAAGGGAGGCTGTCAGAGGGTTAACAGACGGACTCTTGGACACATGAACCAGGGGAAGGTAATATATAGCATAGGACAGGAAGGGAGGCTGTCCGAGGGGACACAGACGGACTCCTGGACACATGAACCTGGGGAAGGTAATATACACCATAGGACAGGAAGGGAGGAGTCTGTCCGAGGGGACACAAGACTGCCTCTCCTGTACAGCATGCACCTAGGGCAGGTAATATATAGCAAAGGAAGGAAGGGAGGCTGTCCGAGGGGACACAGACGGACTCCTGGACACATGAACCTGGGGAAGGTAGGATAGCATCGGACAGGAAGGGAGGCAGTCCGAGGGGACACAGAACGGACGTCCCTGGACACATGAACGCTGGTGGAAGGTAATATAGCATAGGACAGGAAGGGAGACTGTCCGAGGGGACACAGACGGACTCCTGGACACAAGAACCTGGGGAAGGTAGGATAGCAAAGGACAGGAAGGGTTACTGTCCGAGGGGACACAGACGGAGTCCTGGACACATGAACCTGGGGAAGGTAGGATAGCATAGGACAGGAAGGGAGGTTTTCCGAGGGACACAGACGGACTCCTGGACACATGAACCCTTGGAAGGTAGGATAGCATAGACAGGAAGGGAGACTGTGTCCGAGGGGACACAGACAGGACTCCTTGAACAACATGAACCTGGTGAAGGTATGGGGAGGAAGTATAGGAACAGGAAGGGAGGGCTGTCCGAGGGGACACAGAAGGGGCCTCCTGGACACATGAACCCTTTTGAAGGTTAGGATAGCAAATAGGATCAGGAAGATAGCAGTCCTGAAGGAAAAAAACCCCCCACAGAAAGTTTAACCCGGGCGGGCTCCTGGACACATGAATCTTGGGAAGGTGGATAGCATGGGGCAGGAATGGAGGCTGTCCGAGGGGACACAGACATACTCTTGGACACATGAACCTGGGGAAGGTAGGATAGCATAGGACAGGAAGGGAGGCCGTCGGAGGGGATACAGACGGACTCCTGGACACATGAACCTAGGGAAGGTAGCATAAACATACGACAAGGAAGGGGGCTGTCCGAGGGGACACAGACGGAAATCCTGGACACATGAACCTTGGGAAAGGTAGGAAAAGCATGGACAGGAAGGGAGGGCTGTCCGAGGGGACACAGGGCGGACTCCTGGACACATGAACTCGGGGAAGGTAGGAAAGCATAGGACAGGAATGGAGGCTCTCCGAGGGGACACAGACGGACTCCTGGACACATGAATCTTGGGAAGGTAGGATTGCATAGGACAGGAAGGGAGGCTGTCCGAGGGGACACAGACGGACTCCTGGACACATGAACCTGGGGAAGGTAGGATAGCATAGGACAGGAAGGGAGGCTGTCCGAGGGGACACAGACGGACTCCTGGACACATGAACCTTGGGAAGGTAGGATAGCATAGGACAGGAAGGGAGGCTGTCCGAGGGGACACAGACGGACTCCTGGACACATGAACCTGGGGAAGGTAGGATAGCATAGGACAGGAAGGGAGGCTGTCCGAGGGGACACAGACGGACTCCTGGACACATGAACCAGGGGAAGGTAGGATAGCATAGGACAGGAACAGTGGCTGTCCGAGGGGACACAGACGGACTCCTGGACACATGAACCTGGGGAAGGTAGGATAGCATAGGACAGGAAGGGAGGCTGTCCGAGGGGACACAGACGGACTCCTGGACACATGAACCTGGGGAAGGTTTGGATAGCATGCACAGGAAGGGAGGCTGTCCGAGGGGACCCGACGGACTTCCTTGGGCACTTGGACCCATGGGAAGGGTAAGATAGCATAGGACAGGAAGGGAGGCTGTCCGAGGGACACATACGGACTCCTGGACACAAGGACCGGGGGGGAA
>NW_026507918.1:0-13802 GCF_026875155.1 Cherax quadricarinatus
CCAGGTTAGGACTGATTACCTCATTCTCCTCCTCTCCTTACGCCTTCCTCTTTGTATTGACTGATGAAGCCACTGTGTGGCGAAACGTTTCCTGAATAAAGATTCCATATGCTGCATAAGTGTCTCAATCTTCAACTTGTCGGTTTTTCAAACCATTCATCACAACTGTCAGACACTGCAGCATCATGGGATCTTGTTACAAAGAATTTTTCAACACTTGTTCAACCTTTGGACGAAGACCTACTTCGACTAGTGGATGGTACCACTATGACCCCGCCTCCACCTGCTTCACGTCACCTCACTACAGTATATAAGCCACGTCTACGGCCCTATGCTGTACATTCTACAAGATTGATGGACTGAACACATCGACTCCAGTTGAGGGACTGATTACCTCTTCTCCTCCTCTCCTTACGCCTTCCTCTTTGTATTGGACTGATGAAGCCACTGTGTGGCGAAACGTTTCCTGAATAAAGATTCCATATGCTGCATAAGTGTCTCAATCTTCAACTTGTCGGTTTTTCAAACCATTCATCACAACTGTCAGACACTGCAGCATCATGGGATCTTATTCCAAAGAATTTTTCAACACTTGTTCAACCTTTGGACGAAGACCTACTTCGACTAGTGGATGGTACCACTATGACCCCGCCTCCACCTGCTTCACGTCACCTCACTACAGTATATAAGCCACGTCTACGGCCCTATGCTGTACATTCTACAAGATTGATGGACTGAACACATCGACTCCAGGTTGAGGACTGATACCTCATTCTCCTCCTCTCCTACGCTTCCTCTTTGTATTGGACTGATGAAGCCACTGTGTGGCGAAACGTTTCTGAAAAAGATTCCATATGCTGCATAAGTGTCTCAATCTTCAACTTGTCGGTTTTTCAAACCATTCATCACAACTGTCAGACACTGCAGCATCATGGGATCTTGTTACAAAGAATTTTTCAACACTTGTTCAACCTTTGGACGAAGACCTACTTCGACTAGTGGATGGTACCACTATGACCCCGCCTCCACCTGCTTCACGTCACCTCACTACAGTATATAAGCCACGTCTACGGCCCTGTGCTGTACATTCTAGAAGATTGATGGACTGAACACATCGACTCCAGGTTGAGGGACTGATTACCTCATTCTCCTCCTCTCCTTACGCCTTCCTCTTTGTATTGGACTGATGAAGCCACTGTGTGGCGAAACGTTTCCTGAATAAAGATTCCCATATGCTGCATAAGTGTCTCAATCTTCAACTTGTCGGTTTTTCAAACCATTCATCACAACTGTCAGACACTGCAGCATCATGGGATATTGATACAAAGAATTTTTCAACACTTGTTCAACCTTTGGACGAAGACCTACTTCGACTAGTGGATGGTACCACTATGACCCCGCTCCACCTGCTTCACGTCACCTCACTACAGTATATAAGCCACGTCTACGGCCCTATGCTGTACATTCTACAAGATTGATGGACTGAACACATCGACTCCAGGTTGAGGGACTGATTACCTCATTCTCCTCCTCTCCTTACGCCTTCCTCTTTGTATTGGACTGATGAAGCCACTGTGTGGCGAAACGTTTCCTGAATAAAGATTCCCATATGCTGCATAAGTGTCTCAATCTTCAACTTGTCGGTTTTTCAAACCATTCATCACAACTGTCAGACACTGCAGCATCATGGGATCTTGTTACAAAGAATTTTTCAACACTTGTTCAACCTTTGGACGAAGACCACTTCGACTAGTGGATGGTACCACTATGACCCCGCCTCCACCTCCACCTGCTTCACGTCACCTCACAACAGAATATAAGCCACGTCTACGGCCCTATGCTGTACATTCTACAAGATTGATGGACTGAACACAACGATCCAGGTTGAGGGACGATTACCTTCATTCTCCTCCTCTCTGTAGGCCTTCCTCTTTGTTATTGGACTGATGAAGCCACTGTGCCGAAACTTTCCTGCATAAAGATCCCATATGCTGCATAAGTGTCTCAATCTTCAACTTGTCGGTTTTCTTTTCAAACCATTAATCGTCACAACTGTCAGACACTGCAGCATCATGGGATCTTGTTACAAAAAATTTTTCAACACTTGTGCAACTCTTTTGGACGAAGACCTACTTCGACTATGGATGGTACCACTATGACACCCCTCACCTGCTTCAACGTCACCTCACTAACTGTATATAAGCCACGTCTACGGCCCTATGCTGTACATTCACAAGATTGATGGACTGAACACACGACTCCAGTTGAGGGACTGATTACCTCATTTCTTCTCCTCCTCTCCTTACGCCTTCCTCTTTTATTGGACTGATGAAACCACTGGTGTGGCGAATCGTTTTCCTGAATAAAGATTTTCGGGGGGGGGGGGGTCCGATATGCTGCATAAGTGTCTCAAACTTCAACTTGTCTTTTTTCAAACCATCATCACAAATGTCAGACACTGCAGCATCATGGGATCTTATTCCAAAAATTTTTTCAACACTTGTTCAACCTTTGGGATGAAGACCTACTTCGACTAGTGATGGTACCACTATGACCCCGCCATCCACCTTCTTCACGTCACCTCACTACAGTATATAAGTCCTCGTCTATACGGCCCTATGCTGTACTTCCTACAAGATGATGGACTAACACTTCGACTCCAGTTGAGGGACTGGATTACCTCTTCCTCCTCCTCTCCATTAACCCCTTCCTCTTTGTATTGGAACAATGAAGCCACTGTGTGGCGAAAAACGTTTCCTGAATAAAAAGATTCTCTCCCATATGCTGGCATAAGGTCCCTCAATCTTCAACATGTCGGATTTTCAAACCATTCATCACACTGTCAACACTGCAGCATCATGGGAATATTGAACAAAGAATTTTCAACACTTGTTCAACCTTTGGACGAAGACCTATCTACAACTATGGATGGTTAACCACTATGACCCCCCGCCACCACCTGCTTCACGTCACCTCACTACAGTATATAAGCCACGTCCCTACGGCCCTATGCTGTACATTTCTACAAGATGGATGGACCTGAACACATCGACTCAAGTTGAGGGACTGATTTACCTCAATCTCCTCCTCTCCTATACTCCTTCCTCTTTGTATGGACTGATGAGCCACTGTGTGCGAAACGTTTCCTGCATAAAATTCCCATATGCTGCATAAGTGTCTCATCTTCAACCTTTGTCGGTTTTTTCAACCATTCATCACAACTGTCAGACACCTGCCATCATGGGATCTTGTTTACAAAGAATTTTTCACACTTGTTCAACCATTGGAACGAAGACCTACTTCGACTAGTAGGAGTGGTACCACTATGACCCTCGCCTCCACCAGCCTTCACGTCACCTCATCACTACAGTATATAGCCCACGTCTACGGCCCTATGCTGTACATTCTACATAGAACTGATGGACTGAACACATCGACTTCCAGGTTGAGGGACTGATTACGGTCATTCTCCTCCTCTCCTTACGCCTTCCCTCTTTGTAATTGGACTGATGATGCCACTGTGTGGCGATACTTTTCCTGAATAAAGATTTCCCATATGCTGCATAAGTGTCTCAATCTTCAACTTTTTCGGTTTTTCAAACGCATTCATCACAACGTCCAGACACTGCAGCAGCATCATGGGATTTGTTATCAAGAATTTTTCAACACTTGGTTCAACCATTGGACGAAACTACTTCGACTAGTGGATGGTACCACTATGACCCCGCCTCCACCTGCTTCACGTCACCTCACTACAGTATATAAGCCACGTCTACGGCCCTATGCTGTACATTCTACAAGACTGATGGACTGAACACATCGACTCCAGGTTGAGGGACTGATTACGTCATTCTCCTCCTCTCCTTACGCCTTCCTCTTTGTATTGGACTGATGATGCCACTGTGTGGCGAAACGTTTCCTGAATAAAGATTCCCATATGCTGCATAAGTTTCTCAATCTTCAACTTGTCGGTTTTTCAAACCATTCATCACAACTGTCAGACACTGCAGCATCATGGGATCTTGTCGGTTTTTCAAACCATTCATCACAACTGTCAGACACTGCAGCATCATGGGATCTTGTTACAAAGAATTTTTCAACACTGTTCAAGCCACCTTTGGACGAAGAACCTACTTCGACTAGTGGATGGTAACCACTATGACCCCGCTCTTCCACCTGCTTCACGTCACCTCATACAGTATATAAGCCCACAGTCTACGGTACGGGCCCTATGCTGTACATTCCTACAAGTTGAATGGACTGAACACATCGTCTCCAGGTTGAGGGACTGATTAACCTCATTCCTCCTCCTCTCCTTAAAGCCCTTCCTCTTGTATTGACTGATGAAGCCACGTGTGGCTAAACGTTTTCCTGAAATAAAATTCCCATAATGCTGCCTAAAAGTTGTCTCCACCCTTCATCTTGCCGTTTTTCAAACCATTCATCACAACTGTCAGACGACTGCAGAATCATGGGATCTTGTTACAAAGAATTTTCAACACTTGTTCAACCTTTGGACGAAGACCTACTTCGACTAGTGGATGTACCACTATGACCCCGCTCCACTTGCTTCACGTCACCTCACTACAGTATATAAGCCACGACTACGGCCCTAATGCTGTTAACATTCTACAAGATTGATGGAGTGAACAATCGACTCCAGGTTGAGGGACTGAATTACCTCATTCTCCTCCTCTCCTTACGCCTCCTCTTTGTATTGGACTGATGAAGCCACCTGTGTGGCGAAACGATCCTGAATAAAGATTCCCCCTATGCTCATAAGTGTCTCAATCTTCATCTTGTCGGTTTTCAAACTAAAAATAAAATCATTCATCACAACTGTCAGACACTGAGCATCATGGGACTTGATACAAAGAATTTATCAAACCTTTTGTTCAACATTTGGGCGAAGACCTACTTCGACTAGTCTGGATGGTACCACTATGACCCCGCCTCCATCTCCACCTGCTTCACGTCACCTCACAACAGAATATAAGCCACGTCTATGGCCCTATGCTGACATTCTACAAGATTGATGGACTGAAACAATCGACTCCAGGTGGGTCTGATTACCTCATTCTCGCTCCTCTCCTAACGGCTTCCTCTATGTATTTTGACTGATTAAAGCCACTGTGGGCGAAACGTTTCTGAATAACGATCCCTATGCTGATAAGGTGTCCCTCAATCTTGCAACTTATGTCGGTTTTTCAAACCATCTCATCACAACTGTCAGACACTTGCAGCATCAAGGGATGCTTGTTTACAAATGAATTTTTTCAACACTTGTTCAATCCTTTGAACGAAGACCTACTTCGACTATGGATGGTACCACTATGACCCCCCTCCAAATGTTCACGTCCCTCACTACAGTATATATGCCACGTCTACGGCCCTAGCTGTAACATTCTACGAGATTGCTGGACTGAACACAATCGACTCCAGGTTGAGGGACTGATTATCCTCATTCTCCTCCTCTCCTTACCAGCCTTCCTCTTTGTAATGAACTGAGAAGCCATTGTGTGGCGATACGTTTCCTTTAATAAAGATCCCTATATGCTGCATAAGTGGGTCTCAACAATCTTCAACTTGTCGGATTTTCATAACCATTCATCCAACAACTGTCAGACACTGCACATCATGGGATCTTATTCCAAAAATTTTTCAACACTTGTCGAAACCTTTGAAACGAAGACCTACTTCGACTAGTGGATGGTACAAACTATGACCCGCCTCCAAATGTTTTCACGTCACCCCTCACTACAGTAAATAAGCCACGTCTACGGCCCCTATGCTGTACATTTCTACAAGATTGATGTACTGAACACATCGAACTCCAGGTTGAGGGACTGATTACCTCATTCTTCCTCCTCTCCTTACGCCTCCTCTTTGTATTGGACTGATGAAGCCACTGTGTGCGAAACGTTTTCCTGAATAAAGATTCCCATATGCTGCATAAGTGTCTCAATCTTCAACTTGTCGGTTTTTCAACCATTCGTTCACAACTGTCAGACACTGCAGCATCATGGGATCTTGTTTACAAAAATTTTTTTCAACACTTGTTCAACTTTTGGACGAAGACCTACTTCGACTAGTGGATGGTACCACTATGACCCCGCCTCCACCAGCTTCACGTCACCTCACTACGTAATAAGCCACGCTACGGCCCTATGCTGTACATTCTACAAGATTGATGGACTGAACACATCGACTCCCAGGTTGAGGGACTGATTACCTCATTCTCCTCCTCTCTGGTATCTTCCCTTTGTATTGGACTGGAGAAAGCACTGTGTGGCGAAACGTTTCCTGAATAAAGATTCTCATATGCTGCATAAGTGTCTCAATCTTCAACTTGTCGGTTTTTCAAACCAATTCGTCACAACTGTCAGACACTGCAGCATCATGGGATCTTGTTACAAAAGAATTTTTTCCAACACTTGTTCAACTTTTAGAGAAACCTACTTCGACTATGGTGGTACACTATTACCCGCCTCCACCGCTTCAACGTCCTCCTACTACAGTATATAAGCCACGTCCTACGGCCCTATGCTGTACATTCTACAAGATTGATGGACTGAACACATCGACACATAGTTGAGGGACTGAATACCTCATTCTCCTCCCTCTCCTTACGCCTTCCTCTTTTGTATTGGACGATGAAGCGCACTGTGTGGCGAAACGTTTCCTCTAAAGATTCCCATATGCCGCTAAGTGTCTCAATCTTCAACTTTGTCGGTTTTTTCAAAACCATTCGTCACAACTGTCAACAAACTGCAGCATCATGGATCTTGTTACAAAAAATTTTCAACACTTGTTCAACCTTTGGACGAAGACCTACTTCGACTAGTGGATGGTACCACTATGACCCCGCCTCCCACCTGCTTCACGTCAACCTCACTACATATAATAAGCCACGTCTACGGCCCAATGCTGTACATTCTACAAGATTGATGGCTGAAACACATCGACCTCCAGTTGAGGGACTGATTTACCTTCATTCTCCTCCCTCCTTACGCCTTCCTCTTTGTATTGGACTGATGAAGCCACTGTGTGGCGAAAACGTTTCCTGAATAAAGATTCCGATATGCTGCACAGTTCTCAATCTTCAACTGTCTGTTTTTCAAACCATTCATCACAAATGTCATACACTGCAGCATCATGGGATCTTATTTCCAAAAATTTTTCAACAACATTGTTCAACCTTTGGATGAGACCTACTTCGACAGTGGATGGTACCACTATGACCCCGCCTCCACCTTCTTCACGTCACCTCCACTACAGTAATATAAGCCACGTCTACGGCCCTTGCTGACATTCTACAAAGATTGATGGACTGAACACAATCGACTCCAGTTGAGGACTGATTACCTCATTCTCCTCCTCTCCTTAACGCCTTCCTCTTTGGTAATTGGACTGATGAAGCCACTGTGTGGCGAAACGTTTCTGAATAAAGATTCCCATATGCTGCATAAGTGGTCTCAATCTTCAACTTGTCGGATTTTCAAACCATTCATCACAACTGTCAGACACTGCAGCATCCATGATATGATACAAGAATTTTTCAACACTGGTTCAACCTTTTGGACGAAGACCTACTTCAACTAGTGGATGGTACCACTATGACCCCGCCTCCACCTGCTTCACGTTCACCTCACTACAGTATATAAGCCACGTCTAACGGCCTATGCTGTACATTCTAAAAGATTGATGGACTGAACACATCGACTCCAGGTTGAGGGACTGATTACCTCATTCATCCTCCTCTCCATACGCCTTCCTCTTTATATTGACTGATGAAGCCACGTGTGGCGAAACGGGTTCCTGAATAAAGATTCCCATATGCTGCATAAGTGTCTCAATCTTCACTTGTCGGTTTTTCAAAACCATTCATCACAACTGTCAGACGAGCAGCATCATGCGATCTTGTTACAAGAATTTTTCAACACTTGTTTCAAAACCTTTGGACGAAGAACCTACTTCGACTAGATGGATGATACCACTATGACCCCGCCTCCACCGCTTCACGTCACTTCCCACTAACAGTAATATAAGCCCGTCCTACAGCCCTATGCTGTTCATTTCTACAAGATAGGATGGACCGGAACACATCGACCTCCAGTTGATGGACTGAATTACCTCATTCTCCTCCTCTCCTTACGACAGCCTTCCTCTTAGTATTGGACTGATGAAGCCACTGTTGGCGATACGTTTTCCTGAATAAAGATTCCCATATGCTGCATAAGTGTCCTCATCCTTCACTTTTCGGTTTTTCAAACGATTCCATCACAACTGTCAACACTGCAGCATCATGATCTTGTTAATAAGATTTTTCAACACTTGTTCAACCATTGGACGAAGACCTACTTCGACTAGTGGATGGTACCAACTATGACCCAGCCTCCACCTGCTTCCATCACGTCACCTCACTACAGTATATAAGCCATGTCTACGGCCCCTAAGCTGTACATTCTACAAACTGATGGACTGAACCATCGACACCAGGTTGAGGGACTGATTATGTATTCCGCCCTCTCTTCCGGCTACCTCTTTGTATTGGACTGATGATGGCCACTGTGTGGCGAAACGTTTCCTGAAAAAAGATTCCCATATGCTGCAATAAGTGTCCTCAATCTTCAAAACTTTTCCGGTTTTTCAAACCATTCATCACAACTGTCATACACTGCAGCATCATGGATCTTGTTACAAAGAATTTTTTCAACACTTGTTCAACCATTGGAAGAAGACCTACTTCGACTAGTGGATGGTACCGACACATGACCCCCCGCCTCCACCTGCTTTCACGTCACCTCACAACAGTATATAAGCCACGTCTAAGACGGCCAATGGCTGTACATTCTACAAGAATGAATGGACTGAACACATCGACTCCAGGTTGAGTGACTGATTAACTTCATTCCCTCCTCTCCTACGCCTTCCTCTTTTGGATTTGACTGATGATGCACTGTGTGGGCGAAACGTTTTCCTGATAAAGATTCCATAAGCATGTCATAGTTTCTCAATCTTCAACTTTTCGGTTTTTTCAAACCATTCATGCACAACTGTCGACACTGCAGCATCGTTGGGATCTTGTTCGGTTTTCAAACCATTCATCATACAACTGTCAGACACTGCAGCATCATGGGATCTTGTTACAAGAATTTTTCACCACTTGTTCAACCTTTGGACGAAGACCTACTTCGACTAGTTGGATGGTACCAGCTATGTCCCCCGCCTCCACCTGCTTTCACGTCACCTCTCACTACAGTATATAAGCACGTCCTACGGCCCTATTGGCTTACATTCTACAAGATTGAGGACTGAACACATCGACTCCAGGTTGAGGGGACTGATTATACCTCATTCTCCTCCTCTCCTACGCTTCCTCTTTGTATTGGGACTGATGAAGCCCACTGTGGTGGCGGAAACGATTCCTGAATAAAGAATTCTCTTATGCTGCCTAAGTGTCTAATCTTCATCTTGTCCGTTTTTCAAACCAATTCATCACAACTGTCAGACACGCAGCATCATGGGATCTTGTTACAAATGAATTGGGGGGGGGGGGGGGGGAAACACTTGTTCAACCTTTGGGTCGAAGACCACTTCGACTAGTGGATGGTCCACTAATGACCCCGCCTCCCCACCCCACCTGCTTCAACGTCACCCACAACAGATATAAGCCACGTCTACGACCCTAATGCTGTACATTTCTACAAGATTGATGGACTGAAACCATCGACGTCCAGGTTAGGACTGATTACCTCATTCTCCCCTCTCCTTACGACGCCTTCCTCTATGTATTTGACTTGATGAAGCCACTGTGTGGCGAAATCGTTTCCTGAATAACGATTCACATATGCTGCATAACTGTCTCAATCTTCAACTTAATCGTTTTTTTTCACACCATTCAATCACAACTTCAACACTGCAGCATCAAGGGAATCTTGTTACAAAGAATTTTCAACACTGTTCAACCTTTGACGAAGACCTACTTCGACTAGTGGATGGTACCACTATGACCCCGCCTCCAAATTTTCACGTCACCTCACTACAGTCTACGGCCCTATGCTGTACATTCTACAAGACTGATGGACTGAACACATCGACTCCAGGTTGAGGGACTGATTACGTCATTCTCCTCCTCTCCTTACGCCTTCCTCTTTGTATTGGACTGATGATGCCACTGTGTGGCGAAACGTTTCCTGAATAAAGATTCCCATATGCTGCATAAGTGTCTCAATCTTCAACTTGTCGGTTTTTCAAACCATTCATCACAACTGTCAGACACTGCAGCATCATGGGATCTTGTTACAAAGAATTTTTCAACACTTGTTCAACCATTGGACGAAGACCTACTTCGACTAGTGGATGGTACCACTATGACCCCGCCTCCACCTGCTTCACGTCACCTCACTACAGTATATAAGCCACGTCTACGGCCCTATGCTGTACATTCTACAAGACTGATGGACTGAACACATCGACTCCAGGTTGAGTGACTGATTACGTCATTCTCCTCCTCTCCTTACGCCTTCCTCTTTGTATTGGACTGATGATGCCACTGTGTGGCGAAACGTTTCCTGAATAAAGATTCCCATATGCTGCATAAGTTTCTCAATCTTCAACTTTTCGGTTTTTCAAACCATTCATCACAACTGTCAGACACTGCAGCATCATGGGATCTTGTCGGTTTTTCAAACCATTCATCACAACTGTCAGACACTGCAGCATCATGGGATCTTGTTACAAAGAATTTTTCAACACTTGTTCAACCTTTGGACGAAGACCTACTTCGACTAGTGGATGGTACCACTATGTCCCCGCCTCCACCTGCTTCACGTCACCTCACTACAGTATATAAGCCACGTCTACGGCCCTATGCTGTACATTCTACAAGATTGATGGACTGAACACATCGACTCCAGGTTGAGGGACTGATTACCTCATTCTCCTCCTCTCCTTACGCCTTCCTCTTTGTATTGGACTGATGAAGCACTGTGGGCGGAAACGATTCCTGAAAAAGATTCCCATATGCTGCATAATTGTCTCATCTTCATCTTGTCGTTTTTCAAACCATTCATCACAACTGTCCAGACACTGCAGCATCATGGGATTCTTGTTACAAAGAATTTTTTCAACACTTGTTCAACTTTGCGAAGACCTACTTCGACTAGTGATGGTACCACGATGACCCCGCCTCCACCTCCACCTGCTTCACGTCACCTCACAGACAGAATACATAAGCCACGTCTACGGCCCTAGCTGTACATTCTACAAGATTGAATGGAACTGAACAAATCGACTCCAGGTTGAGGGAACTGATACCTCTTTCTCCCCGCTCCTTACGCCATCCACTATGTATTGACTGATGAAGCCATTGTGAAAAGTAATGGCGAAACTTTCCTGAATAAACGATTCCCATATGCTGCATAACTTCTCAATCTTCAACTATCGTTTTTCACACCATTCAATCACAACGGTCCAGACACTGCAGCATCAAGGGATCTTGCACAAAGATTTTTCAACACTTTTCAACCTTTTGACGAAGACCTACTTCGACTAGTGGATGGTTACCACTATGACCCCGCCTCCAAATGTTTCACGTCACCTCACTACAGTATATATGCCACGTCTACGGCCCTATGCTGTACATTCTACAAGATTGATGGACTGAACACATCGACTCCAGGTTGAGTGAATGATTTACCTCATTCTCCTCTCTCCTTACGCCTTCCTCTTTGTTATTGAACTGATGAAGCCACTGTGTGGCGATACGTTTCCTGAATAAAGATTCCTATATGCTGCATAAGTGTCTCAATCTTCAACTTGTCGGATTTTCAAACCATTCATCACAACTGTCAGACACTGCAGCATCATGGGATCATATCCAAAGAATTTTTCAACACTTGTTCAACCTTTTGGGACGAAGACCTCCTTCGACTAGTGGATGGTACCACTATGACCCCGCCTCCACCTGCTTCACGTCACCTCACGCCAGTATATAATCCACGTCTACGGCCCAGCGTACATTCTACAAGATTGATGGGTAAAACCCTTTGACTCTAGGGGAGGGGCTGATTACTTCAATCTCCCCCTCTCCTTACGCCTTCCTCTTTGTATTGGACTGATGAAACCATGTGGGCGAAACGTTTCCCGAATAAAGATTCCCATAGCGCATAAGTGGTTTTAATCTTCAACTTGTCGGTTTTTTAAACCATTCATCACAACTGTCAGACACGCAGCATCATGGATCTTGTTACAAAAAGAATTTTTCAACATTGTTCAACTTTTTACGAAGACCTACTTCGACTAGTGGATGGTACCACTATACCCCCCTCCACCTGCTTACGTCACCTTTACTACAGTTATAAGCCACGTCTACGGCCCCCTGCTGACTTTTCAAATTGAGACGAACACATCGACTCCAGGGTTGGGGGCTGATTACCCTTCTCCTCCCCTCCCTTACGCCCTTTCCTCTTTGTATTGACTGATAGCCACTGTGTGGCGAAACGTTTTCCCGAATAAAGATTCCCCAAAGCTGCAAAAATGTCTCAATCTTCAAATTGTCGGTTTTTTAAACCATTCATACAACGCAACACTGCAGCATCATGGGGTTTGTACAAAGAATTTTTTAACACTTGTTCAACCTTTTTGGGCGAAGACCCACTTCACTAGTGGATGGTACCACTAGACCCCGCCTCCACCTGCTTTTCCCTCACCTCACAATATATAAGCCCGTCTACGGGCCCCCATGCTTTTACATTCTAAAAGATTGATGGACTGAACACATCGACCCAGGTTTAGGGACGATTACCTCATTCTCCTCCTCCCTTACGCCTTCCTCCTTTTTAATTTGGCTGATGAAGCCCCTGTGTGGCGAAAATTTCCTAATAAAGATTCCCATACGCATATGTCTCAACTTTAACTTGTCGGTTTTTTTAAACCATTCATCACAACTGTCAGACCTCAGCATCAGGGGTTTGTTTCAAAGAATTTTTCAACACGTTTTAACCCTTTGACGAAGACCCACTTTGACTAGTGGATGGACCACTATGAACCCGCCCCACCGCTTCACGTCCCCCTCACTACAGTATAAAGCCACGTCTACGGCCCCATGCTTACATTCAAAGATGAAGACTGAAACACATCGACTCCCGTTGAGGGACATTACTCATTCCCTCCTCCCTTACGCCTCCCCCCTTTTTATTGACTGTACCATGTGTGGCGAAACGTTTCCTGAAAAAGATTCCCATATGCTTTTTTAAATTAAGTTTTTTTCCCCCCCAATTCCCCCCTTTAACTTGTCGGTTTTTTTAAACCATTCATCACAACTGTCAGACACGCCACATGGGGTTTTTACAAAGAATTTTTCAACACTTGTTCAACCTTTTACGAAACCTACTTCGACAGTGGATGGTACCACAAAGCCCCCCCCTCCACCCTCACGTCACCTCACACAGTATATAAGCCACGTCTACGGCCCTATGCTGTACTTCTACAAGATTTATGGGCGAACACAAACGACTCCCCGGTTTAGGGACTGATTACCTCATTCTCCTCCTCTCCCTTTCGCCCTTTCCCCTTTGTTTGGGCTGATGAAGCCCTGTTGGGGAAACGTTTCCTGAATAAAGTTCCCATATGCGCAAAGTTTCAACCCTTTACTTTCGGTTTTTCAAAACCTTTATCACAAATGTCAACACTGCAGCATCATGGGATCTTTTTTCGTTTTTCAAACTTTTCAAACCTTTTTAGAAGCCACTTTACTTGGTGGGATCCCCTTTTTTCAAAATATCAACATTTTAAATTTG
>NW_026507919.1:0-12547 GCF_026875155.1 Cherax quadricarinatus
CCCAGTGATTTCCCCGAGGGCATTTCCTCATATCCCACGACCACCCAGCACTCTTATCTCAGTGATCTGAGGACGTATCCTCAGTATCAAAAGACCCCCCAGCACTCGTTCTCAGGGGCTGAGGACAGTATCCTCAGATCCCACGACCACCCCAGCATCTGTATCTCAGTGACTGAGGGCGTTCCTCATATCAAAAGACCCAACCCCCCACCTGTTCTCATGGGCTGGGACAGTACCTCAGTTTTTCCCCCGACCCCCACACTTGTATCTATGATCTGAGGACGTATCTCAGTATCAAAAGACCACCCCCAGCCTCTGTATCCAGTATTAGGACAGTATCCCGTATCCCACGACCACCCCCCCACTCGTACTCAGTGATCGAGGCGTATCCCCAGTATCCGACCACCCAGCACTCTGTACTCAGTGATCTGAGGACAGTATTCCCCTATCCCCCGACCACCCCAGACTCTGTTTTTAGTGATCTGAGGACAGTATCTCAGTATCAACGACCCCCCCAGCCTCTTATCTAGTGATCTGAGGACATATCCTCATACCCCCGACCCCCAGACTTGTATCCAGTGATCGAGGACAGTATCCTCAGTTTCAAAAACCACCCTCACTCTGATTATGATCTGGGGACAGTACCTCGTATCCCCCGAACCCCCCCCCAGCACTCTGATCTCAGTGATCTGAGGACAGTATCCCCAGTATCAAAAGACCCCCCAGCATCTGTTTCTCAGTGATCTGAGGCAGTATCCTCAGTATCCCCCCGACACCCCCCGCCTCTGTATTCAGGGATTGGGACAGTCCCCAGTTCAAAAGACACCCCAGCACTCTGATTCAGTGATTTTGGGGCGTTATCCCGATCCCCCGACCCCCCACATCTGTATCTCAGTGATCTGGGACAGTTCCTCTATCAAAAACCCCCAGCACTCTGTATCTGTGATTGAGACAGTATCCTCAAATCCCCCGAACCCAAAAACTCTGTATCTCAGTGATTGGGACAGTATCCTAGTATCAAAACCACCCTGCACTCTGTACTCAGTATCTAGGGCAGTATCCTCATAAACCCACGCCACCCCAGCACTTGTTCTCAGTGATCTGAGGACGATCCTCGTATCCCCCGACCACCCCAGGCACTCTGTATTCAGTGATCTGAGGGGCATATCTCAGTATCCCCCACCCCCCAGCACTTGTATCTCAGTGATCTGAGGGGCAGTATCCCAGTATAAAAGACCACCCCAGCACTCTGTATCTCGTGATCGAGGACAGTTCCCCAACCACGACCACCCCCCGCACTCTGATCTCAGGTTTTGAGGGCAGTATCCTCATATCCCACGACCCCCCAGCATCTGGTCATGTTTTGAGGCAGATCCTCAGTTCCACGACCCCCGCACCGTACTCAGTATCTGAGGGCGTATCCTCAGTATCCCCCGACCCCACCCCCGCATCTTATCTCAGGACTGAGGACAGTATCCCCAATCCCCGACCCCCAGACTCTGTTTTCAGGATCTGAGGAAGTATCCTCAGTATCCCACGACCCCCCCAGCCTCTGTATCTCAGTGATCTGAGGACAGACCTCAGTATCAAAAGACCACCCCAGCACTTGTTCTCAGTGATCTGGGCAGTATCCTCAGTACCCACGACCACCCCCACCTGTATCTCAGTGAAAGAGGGGCAGTATCCTCAGTATAAACGACACCCAGCACTTGTATCTCAGGATCTGAGGCAGTATCCTCGATCCCCCGACCACCCCGCACCCCGTATCCCCCAGTGATCTGAGGAATATCCTCTACCCCGCCCCCCCAGCACTCGTATTCAGTGATCTGAGGAAGTATCTCAGTATCCCCGGGGCCACCCCCAGCCTCTGTATTCAGTGTCGAGGACGTATCCCCCAGTATCCCACGAACCCCAGCACTCTGTTCTAGTGATTGGGGGCATATTCGTATCCCAAAAAACCACCCCAGACTTGATCTCGTGATCTGGGACGTATCCTCAGTATCCCCCGACCACCCCCGCACTCGTATCTGTGATCTGAGGACAGTATCCCCAGTATCCCCCGACCACCCCGCACCCGTATTCAGTGATCTGAGGACGTATCCTCAGATCCCCCGCCCCCCAGATCTGTATCCAGTGATCTGAGGACATTTTCCCAGTATCCCCCGCCCCCGCCTCTGTATCTCGGATCTGAGGACGTACCCAGTATCCCGACCACCCCGCACTCTGTATCTCAGTGTCGAGGACAGTATCCTCAGATCCCCCGACCACCCCCCCAAAAATCTGTATCTCATTTATTGAGGGGCAGATCCCTATCCCCCACCACCCCCGCACTCTTTTCTCTTGAACGAGGGCAGTATCCCCAGTATCCACGACCCACCCCGCATCTGTATCTCTGTCTGAGGAAGTTTTCAGTTTCCCCACCACCCAGCATTTTACTCAGTGATCTAGGACAGTATCCCAATCCCCCGACCCCCAGCACTCTGGTTTCCCCGGGTCTGAGGACGATCCTCGATCCACGACCACCCCGCATCTGTATCTCAGTGGTCTGAGGACAGTATCTCAGATCCCCCCGACCCCCAGCATCTTATCTCAGTGATCGAGGACATATCCCCAGTTCAAAAGACCACCCAGCACTCTGTATCTCGTGATCTGAGGGCAGTATCCTCAGTATCCGACCACCCCCGACTCTTATCTCGTGATCTAGGACGTTCCTCAGTATCCCCGACCCCCCCACACTCTGTATTCAGGATCGAGGCAGTTTTCCCCGTACCCCCGACCACCACACTCTGTATCTCAGTGATCTGAGGACAGTATCCTCAGTACCCCCGCCACCCAGCTCTGTATTCATGATCTGGGACAGATCCTCAGTATCCGCCCCCCCACACTCGGATCTATGATTGAGGACAGACCTCAGTACCCCGACCACCCCAGCACTCTGTATTTAGGATTGAGGACAGTTCCCTATCAAAAAGACCACCAGATCTGTTTCATGATCGAGGACTATCCTCAGATCCCACGGGCCACCCCGCACTTTATCTCAGTACTGAGGAAGTATCCCCAGGTTTAAAAGACCCCCCCAGCACTTTTATCATGATCTGGGCAGTATCCCCGATCCCCCCACCAACCCAGCACTCGTATTCATGATCTGGGACAGTATCCTCAACAAAAGACCACCCCCCACTCGTACTCATGATCTGGGAATATCCTCAGTATCCACGACCCCCAAAAACTCTGTATTCAGTATTGGGACAGTTCCTCGTATCCCAAAAGGGCCCCCCCACACTCTGGTTTTTAAAATTGTTAAAAAAAATTCAGTGATCGAGGACAGTATCCCAGTATCAAAAGCCCCCCCCGCACTCTGTATCTCAGTGATCTAGGACAGTATCCTCAGATCCCCCGACCACCCCAGCACCCGTATTTCCCGTGATCTGAGGGCAGTTCTCAGTATCCCACGAACCCCAGCACTCTGTATCTCAGTGACTGAGGACAAAACTCAGTATTTACGACCACCCCGCCTCTGTTCTCAGTGATCTGAGGCAGTATCCCCGTATAAAAGACCACCCCGCATCTGTTCTCAGTGATCTGAGGACAGTATCCTCAGTATCCCACGACCACCCCAGCACTCTGTATCTCAGTGATCTGAGGACAGTATCCTCAGTATCCCACGACCACCCCAGCACTCTGTATCTCAGTGATCTGAGGACAGTATCCTCAGTATCCCACGACCACCCCAGCACTCTGTATCTCAGTGATCTGAGGACAGTATCCTCAGTATCCCACGACCACCCAGCACTCTGTATCTCAGTGATCTGAGGACAGTATCCTCAGTATCCTACGACCACCCCAGCACTCTGTATCTCAGTGATCTGAGGACAGTATCTCAGTTATCCCACGACCACCCCAGCAAATCTGTATCTCAGTGATTGGGACAGTATCCTCGTATCCCAAAAGACCACCCCAGCACTCTGTATCTCAGTGATCTGAGGACAGTATCCCTCAGTATCCACGGACCACCCCAGACTCTGTATCTCAGTGATTGAGGACAGTTCCTCAGTATCCCACGACCACCCCAGCACTCTGTATTCAGTGATCTGAGGACAGTTTTCCTCAGTAAACCCACGACCACCCCCGACTCTGTATCTCAGTGATCTGAGGACATATCCCGATCCCGACCACACCAGCACTCTGTATCTCAGTGATCTGAGGACAGTATCCTCAGTATCCCACGACCCCCAGACTGTATCTCAGTGATCTGAGGACAGATCCTCAGTATCCCACGACCACCCCAGCACTCTGTATGTCAGTGATCTGAGGACAGTATCCCCAGTATCCCACGACCACCCCAGCACTCTGTATCTCAGTGATTGAGGACATTCCTCAGTTTTCCCACGACCACCCCTGCACCTGTATCTCAGTGATCTGAGGACAGTATCCCAGTATCCCACGACCACCCCAGCACTCTGTATTCAGGATTTGAGACAGTATCCTCCCGTATCCCACGACCACCCCCGAAATCTGTATCTCAGTGATCTGAGGACAGTAGTCCACATCAAAAGACCACCCAGCACTCTGTATCTCAGTGATCTGAGGACAGTATCCTCAGTATCCCACGACCACCCAGCACTCTGTATCTCAGTGATCTGAGGACAGTATCCTCAGTATCAAACGACCACCCCAGCACTCTGTATCTCAGTGATCTGAGGACAGTATCCTCAGTATCCCACGACCACCCCAGCACTCTGTATCTCAGTGATCTGAGGACAGTATCCTCAGTATCCCACGACCACCCCAGCACTCTGTATCTCAGTGATCTGAGGACAGTATCCTCAGTATCCCACGACCACCCCCCGCATCTTTATCTCAGTGATCTGAGACAGTATCCTCAGTATCACGACCACCCCAGCACTCTGTATCTCAGTGATCTGAGGACAGTATCCTCAGTATCCCACGACCACCCCAGCACTCTGTATCTCAGTGATCTGAGGACAGTATCCTCAGTATCAAACGACCACCCCAGCACTCTGTATCTCAGTGATCTGAGGACAGTATCCTCAGTATCCCACGACCACCCCGCACTCTGATCTCAGTGATCTGAGGACGTATCCTCAGTATCCCACGACCACCCCAGCACTCGTTCTCAGTGATCTGAGGACAGTATCCTCAGTTTTCCCACGCCTCCCAGCACTCTGTTTTCTCGTGATCGAGGACAGTATCCTCATTTTTCCACGACCACCCCAGCACTCTGTATCTCAGTGATCTGAGGACAGTATCCTCAGTATCCCACGACCACCCCAACACTCTGTATCTCAGTGATCTGAGGACAGTATCCTCAGTATCCCACGACCACCCCAGCACTCTGTATCTCAGTGATCTGAGGACAGTATCCTCAGTATCCCACGACCACCCCAGCACTCTGTATCTCAGTGATCTGAGGACAGTATCCTCAGTATCCACGACCAACCCCCGCCTCTGTATCTCAGTGATCTGAGGACAGTATCCTCAGTTTTCCCACGACCAACCCAGCACCTTGTATGTCAGTGATCTGAGGACAGTATCCTCAGTATCCCACGACCACCCCAGCACTCTGTATCTCAGTGATCTGAGGACAGTATCCTCAGTATCCCACGACCACCCCAGCACTCTGTATCTCAGTGATCTGAGGACAGTATCCTCAGTATCCCACGACCACCCCAGCACTCTGTATCTCAGTGATCTGAGGACAGTATCCTCAGTATCAACGACCACCCCAGCACTCTGTATCTCAGTGATCTGAGGACAGTATCCTCAGTATCCCACGACCACCCCAGCACTCTGTATCTCAGTGATCTGAGGACAGTATCCTCAGTATCCCACGACCACCCCAGCACTCTGTATCTCAGTGATCTGAGGACAGTATCCTCAGTATCCCACGACCACCCCAGCACTCTGTATCTCAGTGATCTGAGGACAGTATCCTCCCGTATCCCAAAAGACCACCCCAGCAAATCGTATCTCAGTGATCTGAACAGTATCCTCAGTATCCCACGACCACCCCAGCATCTTGTATCTCAGGATCTGAGGACAGTATCCTCAGTATCCACGACCCACCCCAGCCTCTGTATCTCAGTTGATCTAGGACAGTATCCTCAGTATCCCACGACCACCCCAGCACTCTGTATCTCAGTGATCTGAGGACAGTATCCTCAGTATCCCACGACCACCCCAGCACTGTATCTAGGATCTGGGACAGTATCCTCAGTATCCCACGACCACCCCAGACTCTGTATCTCATGTCTTTAGGACAGTATTTCCCCAGTATCAAAAGGGCCACCCAGCATCTGGTATTCTCAGTGATCTGAGGACAGTATCCTCAGTTCAAAAGACCACCCAGCACTCTGTATCTCAGTGATCTGAGGACAGTATCCTCGTATCCACGACCACCCCACTCTGTATCTCAGTGATCTGGGACAGTATCCTCAGTATCCCACGACCACCCCAGCACTCTGTATTCAGTGATCTGAGGAAGATCCCCAGATCCCCCGCCACCCCAGCACTCTGTATCTCAGTGATCTGAGGACAGTATCCTCAGTATCCAAAAGACCACCCCAGCACTCTGTATCTCAGTGTCTAGGACAGTATCCTCAGTATCCCACGACCACCCCAGCACTCTGTATCTCAGTGATCTGAGGACAGTATCCTCAGTATCCCACGACCACCCCAGCACTCTGTATCTCAGTGATCTGAGGACAGTATCCCCAGTATCCCACGACCACCCCAGCACTCTGTATCTCAGTGATCTGAGGACAGTATCCCAGTATCCCGACTCCCCAGCACTCTGTATCTCAGTGATTGAGGACAGTATCCTCAGTTTTCCCACGACCACCCCAGCACTCTTTTATCTCAGTGATCTGAGGACAGTATCCTCAGTATCCCACACCACCCAGCAAATCTGTATCTCGTGATTGAGGACAGTATCCTCAGTATCCCACGACCACCCAGCACTCTGTATCTCAGTGATCTGAGGACAGTTATCCTCAGTATCCCCGACCACCCAGCATCTGTATTCAGTGATCTGAGGACAGTATCCTCGTATCAAAAGACCACCCCAGACTCTGTATCTCAGTGATTTGGGACCCGTATCCTCAGTATCCACGACCACCCCAGCACTCTGTATCTCAGTGATTTGAGGACAGTTCCTCAGTCCCAAAAGACCACCCAGCACTCTGTATCTCAGTGATTGAGGACAGTATCCCTGTATCCCACACCAACCCAGCACTCTGTATCTCAGTGATCTGAGGACAGTATCTTTAGTATCAAAGACAACCCAGCACTCTGTATCTCAGTGATCTGAGGACAGTATCCTCAGTTCCCACGACCACCAGCATCTGTATCTCAGTGATCTGAGGGCAGTATCCTCAGTATCAAAAGACCACCCCAGCACTCTTTCTAGTGATCGGGACAGTATCCTCAGTATCCACGACCCCCCAGCACTCTGTATCTCAGTGATTTTGAGGACAGTATCCTCAGTATCCCACGACCACCCCAGCACTCTGTATCTCAGTGATCTGAGGACAGTATCCTCAGTATCCCACGACCACCCCAGCAATCTGTATCTCAGTGATCTGGGACCGTATCCTTTAGTATCACGACCACCCAGCACTCTGTATCTCAGTGATTGAGGGGCAGTATCCTCAGTATCCCACGACCCCCCTAGCACTCTGTATCTCAGTGTCTGAGGACAGTATCTCAGTATCCCACGACCACCCAGCACTCTGTATTCGTGATCTGAGGACAGTATCCTCAGTATCCACGACCACCCCAGCACTCTGTATCTCAGTGATCTGAGGACGGGATCCTCAGTATCTCACGACCACCCAGCCTCTGTATCTCAGCGATCTGAGGGACAGTATCCTCAGTATCCCACGACCACCCCAGCACTCTGTTCTCAGTGATCTGAGGACAGTATTCCCCAGTATCAAAAGACCACCCCAGCACTCTGTATTCAGTGATTCTGAGGACAGTATCCTCAGTATCCCGACCACCCCAGCACTCTGTATCTCAGTGATCTGAGGACAGTATCCTCAGTATCAACGACCACCCCAGCACTCTGTATCTCAGTGATCTGAGGACAGTTTTCCTCAGTATCCCCCGACCACCCCAGCATCTGTATCTAGTATCTGAGGACAGTATCCTCAGATCCCACGCCCCCCAGCACTCTGTAATCTGTGATCTGAGGACAGTATCCTCGTATCCACGACAAACCCCCGCACTCTGTATCTCAGTGATTGAGGACAGATCCTCAGTATCCACGACCCCCCCGCACTCTGTATCTCAGTGATCTGAGGCCCGTATCCTCAGTATCCACGACCCCCCAGCAACTCTGATCTCAGTGATCTGAGGACAGTTCCTCAGTTTCCCACGACCCCCAGCACTCTGTATCTCAGTGATCTGAGGACAGTATCCTCAGTATCCCACGACCACCCCAGCACTCTGTATCTCAGTGATCTGAGGACAGTATCCTCAGTATCCCACGACCACCCCAGCACTCTGTATCTCAGTGATCTGAGGACAGTATCCTCAGTATCCCACGACCACCCCAGCACTCTGTATCTCAGTGATCTGAGGACAGTATCCTCAGTATCCCACGACCACCCCAGCACTCTGTATGTCAGTGATCTGAGGACAGTATCCTCAGTATCCCACGACCACCCCAGCACTCTGTATCTCAGTGATCTGAGGACAGTATCCTCAGTATCAAACGACCACCCCAGCACTCTGTATCTCAGTGATCTGAGGACAGTATCCTCAGTATCCCACGACCACCCCAGCACTCTGTATCTCAGTGATTTTGAGGACAGTATCCTCAGTATCACGACCACCCCGCACTCTGTATCCAGTGAATTTAGGACAGTATCCCAGTATCCCACGACCACCCCGCACTCTGTATCTCAGTGATCTGAGGACAGTATCCCCAGTATCACGACCCCCCAGCAAATCTGTATCTCAGTGATTTGAGGACAGTATCCTCAGTATCCACGACCACCCCAGCACTCTGTATCTCAGTGATCTGAGGACAGTATCCTCAGTTCCCACGACACCAGCACTCTGTATCTCAGTGATCTGAGGACAGTATCCTCAGTATCCCACGACCACCCCAGCACTCTGTATCTCAGTGATCTGAGGACAGTATCCTCAGTATCCACGACCACCCCAGCACTCTGTATCTCAGTGATCTGAGGACAGTATCCTCAGTATCCACGACCACCCCAGCACTCTGTATCTCAGTGATCTGAGGACAGTATCCTCGTATCCCACGACCACCCAGCACTCTGTATTCAGGATCTGAGGACAGTATCCTCATATCCCGACCACCCCAGCAACTCTGGGATCTCAGTGATCTGGGACAGTATCCTCAGTATCAAAAAACCACCCCAGCACTCTGTATTCAGTGATCTGAGGGACAGTATCCTCAGTATTCCACGACCACCCCAGCACTCTGTATTCAGTGATCTGAGGACAGTATCCTCAGTATCAAAAGACCCCCCAGCACTCTGTATCCCCAGTGATCTGAGGACAGTTTCCTCAGTATCCCACGACCCCCCCCGCACTCTGTATTCGTGATCTGAGGACAGTATCCTCAGTATCCACGACCCCCCAGCACTCTGTATCTCAGTGATCTGAGGACAGTATCCTCAGTATCCACGCCACCCCAGCCCTGTATCTCAGTGATCTGAGGACAGTATCCTCGTATCACGACCACCCCAGCAAATCTGTATCTCAGTGATTGAGGGACAGTATCCTCAGTATCCACGACCACCCAGCCTCTGTATCTCAGTGATCTGAGGACAGTATCCTCAGTATCCACGACCCCCCCCGCACTCTTATCTCAGTGATTGAGGACAGTATCCTCAGATCCCACGACCACCCCAGCACTCTGTTTTTCTCAGTGATCTGAGGCAGTATCCTCAGTATCCAAAACCACCCCGCACTCTGTATCTCAGTGATCTGAGGACAGTTCCTCAGTTCCCAGACCACCCCAACCTCTGTATTCATGATCTGAGGACAGTACCTCAGTTCAATCGCCCCACCCCCACTCTATAGTCAGGTTGAGGAAGTATCCTCATTCCCACGACCCCCCCAGCACCTGTATCTCAATAAATTGAGGACTTTCCTCATTTCCCCCGACCCCCCCAGCACTCTGTATCCAGTGATCGGGACATACCCATACCCAGACCCCCCCAGCACCGTACTCATGATATGGGGACAGTTCTCATATCAAACGACCCCCCCCAGAAATCTGTATCCATGATCGAGGACGTATCCTCATATCCCCGACCCCCGCACTCTGTTTCATGACTGAGGACAGATCCTCATATCAAACGACCACCCCACACTCTGACCCGGGGGAAACTGGGGGACAGTATTTCAGTATCCCAGGGCCCCCCCCAGCACTCTGTTCTCAGTGATCTGAGGACAGTTTCCTCAGTGTCAAACGACCACCCAGCACTCTTATCTCAGTGATCTGAGGCAGTACCTCTTACCCCACGACCACCCCAGCCTCTGTATCTCAGTGATTGGGACATTTTCCTCATATCAAACGACCACCCCGCACCTTATCTCAGTGTCTGGGGACGTAAAGAAATAAAACGAAGGAACACTGAAAAGGGCCCACTGGCCCTGCGAGCAGGTCCAAGTCCCTACCGGCTTAAGCCAAGCCCCCAACCTAGTCAGGTCGGTCACATTGACTCAAGGGAGAACAGGGCAACCGACCCTTTACACAAGCTACAGGTCAACCACACCCCCCACATTATCATGTATTTATCCAATTTTTTTTAAAGCTACACAACGTTCTGGCCTCTATAACGGTCTTGGGGGTTTGTTCCACTCTCCACAACCTATTTCCCAAAACCCAAAATTTTCCCAATCCCCCCTGAAAGAATTTTCCAAATTAAAAAATTGCTGCGAGCCTGTCTAGGGTAGATAAATCAGCACACTATTTACATCCCCCCCTTTATTATTCCTGCTTCCACTTATAAAACCCCAATTATCCCCCCTAATCTACTCTTTTAGAGAGGCGTTTCAGGGCCCTTAGTCTATCCTCATAGGAAGGTTCTGATAATGGGTCATCTTTGTCATCCTCCTTTGTACATTTCCCGAGAATTTATATCCTTCTGAAATAGGGTGCCCAAACTGGCAGCATAATCAAAATGGGGCCCCAAACCAAGGTGTATAAGTTGAAGAACAACCTGAGGATCCTATTATTTATCTTCGATATAAAAGCCAAGGTTCTATTAGTTTTATTGCGAACATTATGCATGTTTCTGGTTTCGATTACTGCTAACCAAACCCAAATTTTTTTCGCAACGTAATATTAGATCTACATTATTTAGTTTATTGTGGATGGTTTTTGCCCTGCCCAACATTTTTAGAATTTGCATTTGCCCATAAAACTGCATCTCCCACTTCCCCCGAACTGCACGTCTATTCAAATTTTCCGGAGTCTCGAATGTCCGCAAATAAATTCGAGGGCCCTTTTTTGGGTGTCACGGAAAACTTCCGATTCGCTTTTTTATGCCCTCACTTTTTTTTATGTGATGTAACAGCGGGGGGCCCAAAACATGCCCCCTGGGAAAACACCGCTTGACGCCCCCCCTCTGATTTCTCCCCATTTTGCAAACTCCGGGGCCCTATTTGTCAACCACCCCTCTATCCGGGGAAAAAATTTTCTCCCCCTATTCCATTGTTTTAAATTTTTTCCTAAATAGTCTCTGTTTGGGGACCCGTCAAAAAGCCTTAAGAAGTCCATATACACAAACATATTCCCTTACCATGATCTACCCCCAAATACCTGTGAAAAAAATTTAATAAATTCGTAAGGCGGAACTCCTTTGTAAAAAATGCGAGATTTGTTTATTAATTTATGCTTTTTTAAGGGGCTAGAATCCCCGGGAAATTTTTGATTTCCATAAAAATTTTCCCCCTTGGAGGTTAGGCTTATTGGTTTTAAGTTTGAAGCTAAGGGCCCGTCACCCCGTTTTGAAAATAGGTATACATTTGCCATTTTTCCCCTTTTGGCACCCTGCCAGTTTGTAGTGAAAATTTTTAAAAAATTAGCCAAGGTGTGCAACCTCTTTACATTCCTTTTTGAACCCCTTTCATCCGTTTATCAGGCCGGGGGTTTTTTGGTTTTTTTAAATTTTTCTATTTGCCTAAGGACCATGTCACTTGTGCCCCAATAGGGCACAGTTTTTTTCGTCCTGTTCTACAAATTTTCATTTCCCGGAAAATCATGGTTCCCCCTGTGTAAAAACTGAGGGAAGTAGTGAAAAAAAACTACACATTTCCCTTTCACTGCAGTGACTGACCCCAGAAAATTTTTAGTGGGCCATCTTGTCCCTGATCTTTCTTTTGATACCGAAAGAAACCTTTTTTGGGATCTTCGATTCTCTTGCAACTTTTAAACCCCAAATCCTTTTTGCTTTTCTAATTCCCTTTTTTATTTCTCTCTTTAAAATGAATATATCGATTTTTTTAATTTCCCCCTCCTCTTTTGATTTGCCTTATATGC
>NW_026507920.1:0-11523 GCF_026875155.1 Cherax quadricarinatus
TGGGAAATTTAAATTTAGTGGTATTTTCTGGGCAAGGGGCACAGTTTTCTAATGTTATTTGGTTACCTGCACAGTGTATAGTGAGTATTGTCTGGTACAAATGACAACGTGTACAAATGATTTTTTTGGTACACTACCACATGTTATTTTTAGTATTGTTGGTTTTTCATACACAGTGTACTGTGAGTATTTTGGACATGACACAGTGTTTTTCAGTGAGTATTTCGGTCATGACACGGGGGAAATATGGGGTATGTTGTAGTACATGACACAGTGTACTAGTGATGTATTTGGTACAATGACCCCAGTGTTTTCTAGTGAGTATTTTTAGGTACACTGACACAGTGTACTATGATGTTTGGTCTGGTACAATGGGCACAGTGGTTACTAGTGATGTAATCTGGTACAACTGACACAGGTTTACTAGTGATTTTAATATCTGGTACATGACACCCGTGTACTAGTGATGTATTGTTGTACATGACACAGTGAGTCTAGTGATATTGTGTACAGTGACACAGTGTGTACTAGTGATTATGTCTGTACAGTGACAACAGTGGTTACTAGTGATTATTTTGATACAGTGACACAGTGTGTACTAGTGATATATTTGTCTGGTACAGTGACACAGTGTGTACTAGTGATGTTATTGTTGGTACAGTGACGCAGGTGTGTATTGTGATGTATTGTGTTAGTACAGTGACACAGTGTGTACTAGTGATTATGTTGTGTACAGTGACACAGTGTGTACTAGTGATTTATTGTGTACAGTGACACAGTGGTACTAGTGATTATTGTTGTACAGTGACACAGTGTGTACTAGTGATGTATTGTGTAGTACAGTGACACAGTGTGTACTAGTGATGTATTGTGTAGTACAGTGACACAGTGTGTACTAGTGATGTATTGTGTAGTACAGTGACACAGTGTGTTTCTAGTGATTATTGTTGTATACAGTGACACAGTGGTACTAGTGATGTATTGTTGGTACAGTGACACAGTGTGTACTAGTGATGTATTGTTGTATACAGTGACACAGTGTGTACTAGTGATGTATTGCTGTATACAGTGACACAGTGTAGTACTAGTGAATGTATTGTGTATACAGTGACACAGTGTGTACTAGATGATGTATTGTTGTACAGTGACACAGTGTTACTAGTGATGTATTGTGTAGTACAGTGACACAGTGTGTACTAGTGATGTATTGTGTAGTACAGTGACACAGTGTAGTACTAGTGATGTATTGTGTAGTACAGTGACACAGTGTGTACTAGTGAATTATTGTGAGTACAGTGACACAGTGTGTACTAGTGATTGTATTGTTGGTACACATGACACAGTGTACTAGTGAGTATTGTTAGGTACAGTGACACGTGTGACTAGTGAGGTATTGTGTAGTACATGGACGTGTTACTAGTGATGTATTTGTAGTACAGTGACACATGTGTACTAGTGATGTATTGTGTACTACAGTGACACAGTGTGTACTAGTGATGTATTGTGTAGTACAGTGACACAGTGTGTACTAGTGATGTATTGTGTATTAAAGTGACACAGTGTGTACTAGTGATGTATTGTGTAGTACAGTGACACAGTGTGTACTAGTGATGTATTGTGTAGTACAGTGACACAGTGTGTACTAGTGATGTATTGTGTACTACAGTGACACAGTGTGTACTAGTGATGTATTGTGTAGTACAGTGACACAGTGTGTACTAGTGATGTATTGTGTAGTACAGTGACACAGTGTGTACTAGTGATGTATTGTGTAGTACAGTGACACAGTGTGTACTAGTGATGTATTGTGTAGTACAGTGACACAGTGTGTACTAGTGATGTTATTGGTATACAGTGACACAGTGTGTACTAGTGATTTTGTGTAGACATGACACAGTGGTACTAGTGATGTATTGTGTAGTACAGTGACACAGTGAGTAAAAGTGATGTAATTTTGTAGTACAGTGACGCAGTGTTAAATAGTGATGTTTTTGTATACAGTGACACAGTGGTACTATAAAGTTGTGTGCACAGTACACAGTGAGTATAGTGATGTATTGTGTAGTACAGTGACACAGGAACAGTATGTATTTTGTATACAATGACACAGTGGGGTACTAGGGGAAGTATTGTTAGTACGTGACACATGGTACAGTGATGTATTTTGTACACGGACACGGGGTTTTTAAAAGTGATGATTGTGTTTCTAAGTGACACAAATGTTACTAGGATTTGTGTACTACGTGACCGTGTTACAGGAATTTTTGGACTACAGGACCAGTGAGTACTATGAAAGTATTTGTACTACATGAACAGTGATCTATGATTATGTGTTACAGGACAATGATCTAGTGACGTTTGGTACTACAGTGTCACAGGAGTATAGGTGTATTGTGTATACAGTGCCACAGTGAGTACTAGTGATGTATTGTGTACTACAGGGAACGTGTTATAGTGGATTTTTGGTTTTAAAAAGTGACAGGTGTGTTAGTGTGTATTGTGAGTACAGTACACAGTGTGTACAAGTGATGTTTTGGGATACATGACCCGGGGTGCATGTGAGATTGTGTTACAGTGACACATGTTACTATGATGTATTTGCGTAGTACAGTGACACGTGGGTTTAGTGATGTATTTGAACATGAACAGTGGTAATAGTATGATTTTGTAGTACAGTGCACAGTGAACGTGACGTTGTGTACTACAGTGTCACGTGAGTACTAGTGTGTATTGTGTCTACAGTACACAGTGAGTACTGTGATTATTGTGATTACAGGCACAGTGAGTACTATGAGTTTGTGTTGTACAGTGACACGGGTTACAATGTTGTATTTTTATACAGGACACAGTGTGCAAGTGATGTATTTGGGTTTTACAGTGACACAGTTGCCTATGATGTATTGGTATACAGTGACACAGTGTTTAAGTATGTATTGTGTAGAAAAATGACACAGTGTTACTAGTGATGTTTGGGGTGCACAGTTTTACTAGTGAATTGTGTAGTAGTGACACAGTGGTACTAGGATTTTTGTTAAAACAGGACAAGGGGGTAATGATGATTGTGTGTACATGACACAGGGTTTTTGGTTTTTTTTAAATTTTTTTTGAAGTAGTGCATTTGATTTTTTGTAGTTTGGGAAAAAAAAATTTTTATTGGGGGACAGTGAACAGTGGGTGTGTAGGTCAAGTTTACCAAATGTTATTTTTTTTAACAGTAAATGTTATGTTTTGGTTTTTGATTAATTTTTTAAACATGGCCCCAAAAAATGTATTGTGATTGACACAGTGGTTATGTGATTTTGTGTACAAATGGGGCAAGTGAGTCTTTATGTATTGTGTAAGGTACAGTGGCAATAGTTTGTTTGGGAGTACAGTTCCCGGGGGTACTGTGGTTTTGTAGTACAGGACCAGGGTGTATTATTTTGTATTGTGAACAGTTTTTAAATTGGGTTTTTTTAAAAAGGGGTGAATGTTAGTATTTTGTAAAGTGAACGTAACATGATATTTGTGTATAATAAAAGTGGGTGATGGTGTAAAACGGAAAGGGTTTTTTTAGTTATAATTGGGTTTTTTTAATAAGTGAAAGGAAAATGTGTATTTTGGAAATTTTTTTTCAGTGAAATTTTAAAATGAAAATTTTATACAGTGAACCCAATATTTGGGGATTTTTTTTTTGTGATAAAGTGAAAAGTGATTTTAAAATGGGAAATGTTTCAGTGAAGTGTACCAAAATGACAAGGTATACTGTGTTTTTGGTACTAGGTTTGGTTAAAGTGAAATTTGGGACTATGAAATTTGGCTAGTGAGAACATTACAGTGAGTATTGGGAGTGACCGACATTGGGCAGTATGTTAGTGAGAAAGGGCCAAAATTTTAAGGAAAGAATTGTGGTTTAAATGACACAGTGTACTTTGATGTTTTGGTATAATGACCGTGGTACTTTTGTTTTAAAAGTGACACAGTGTTTTTGTTATTGTTTAGTACGTGAAAGTATATTTTAAATTTTAAAAGTTTCCCCTGGTTTATGTGTTTTTTAAAAGGGGAAAAAAGTGAAATGTGTATTTTTTAAGTGAATGTTAAATTGATTTTGGAAATTTTGGGTTTTAAAAGATTGTTTGTTGTACAGTGAAAAGTGTGTATGTGGAAAAGGAACAGGCAAGTGAAGTGATGTATTTGTAGACAGTGGGACAGTGGTTTTTATTTTGTGTAGAACAGGGCACAGTTGTAATGTGTGTTAGTACAGTGAAAAGGGGGAAAATTTTGTAACAGTGACAGTGGACTAGGATGTATTGTTAATTTAAAAAGTGGTAATATTGTTTGTAAAGGGACGTGTGTATTTGTGTATTTTGGGGATGTAATGGAATAAACAGGTGTATTGTGTAGGGGAAGTACAAGGTTTTACGTGAGTATTGGTAATACAGTGACCTGTGACTGTGATGTATTTGGGGATCATGAAAAGTGGGATAGTATGTTGGTTAAAACCCCGTGTGTACTAGTGGATGTTTGGTTAAAAATAGTTTGTGATTGGGATTGTGTAGTACAGTGACAAATGTAAAGTGATGATTTGTGACTACAAGGTGACAGGGGAATTTTAGTAAGTCAGGGGACAGTGTGTTTTTTTGAGTCGTACAGTGACTAAATTTTTTGGGATTTTAGTTTTGGAACAAAGTTTCAGTGATTATTGTGTATACGGACCAGGGGTTTTCTTGTAATATTTTGGAATAAAAGTGGTACTATATATTGTTAAATAAATTTACTTTTTTTTTTTTTGAAAAGTTGGGTGTGGGTTTTTTGATTTTAAAATCCCGGGAAAAGTGGTTTTTTTTTTTAAGTGACACGGTTTTTCTAGTGATGATTGTTTACAGTACACAGTGTTTACTTGATTTATTGTGTTTAAAAGTGACACAGTGGCTATGATTTTGGGGAGTTTTTTTTAAAAATGTTTTTGGGGGGGGTTTTGGGGGGCATACGTTTTTTTCCTGGCAAGTTTTTTAAGTATGTTTCCCCAATGACCCCAGGGGGATTTTCTTGAAATGTTTTCCCGGGGAGGTTTCCCCGGGTTTTGATTTTTGTTTTTCGGACAAGTTTCCAGGGTTGTTTTTGGGAATGATCCCCGGGGGATTTTCCTGGCAAGGTTTTCCCCCGGGGAGTGTTTCCCCGGGGGGTCCCCCTTGGGTTTTTTTGGACAAGTTTTTTCCCCCGGTGATTTTATGTGTTCCCGGTAGTTTTCCCCCTTGAAATTTTTTGGTAGTTTTCCTGGATGTTGGGGGGTTTTTTTGGACAATGTTTTCCCCCGGGGGTGTTTTCCCTGGGAGTGATCCCCCAAAGGGGATTTTCCTCCTGACTATGTTGTCCAGGGTAGTTTTCCCTGGGTAGTGATCCTCCAGGGTAGTTTTCCTCCCGGACAATGGTTCTCCAGGGTAGTGTTTCCCCTGGGTAGTGATCCTCCAGGTTATTTTTTTTCCCCCTAGAAAAATGTTTCTTAGGTAGTGTTTCTGCTGGGTAGTGATCCTCCAGGGTAGTTTTTCCTCCTGGACAATGTTTCTCCAGGGTTTGTGTTTTTCCCCCGGGAAGTGAATCCTCCAGGGTAGATTCCTCCTGGACAATGTTTCTCCAGGGTAGTGTTTTTCCCCGGGTAGTGATCCTCCAGGGTAGTTTTCCTCCTGGACAATGTTTCCCCCAGGGTAGTGTTTCCCCTGGGGAAATAATCCTCCAGGGTAGATTTCCTCCTGGACAATGGTTCTCCAGGGTAGTGTTTCCCCTGGGTAGTGATCCTCCATGGTAGTTTTGCTCCTGGACAATGTTTTTCCAGGTAGTGTTTCCCCTGTTTAGTGATCCTCCAGGGTAGTTTTCCTCCTGGACCAAAGTTTTTCCCCGGTAGTGTTTCCCCTGGGAAGTTTGGTTTCCTCCAGGGTAGTTTTCCCTCCTGGACAATGTTTCTGCAGGGTAGTGTTTTCCCCTGTGTAGTGACCTCCAGGGGAGTTTTTCTCCTGGACAATGTTTCTCCATGGCAGTGTTTCCCCTGGGTATGATCCTCCAGGGTAGTTTTTCCCCTGGACAATGTTTCTCCATGGTAGTGTTTCCCCTGAGTAGTGATCCTCCAGTGTAGTTTTCCTCCTGGACAATGTTTTTCTCCATGGTAGTGTTTCCACTGGGAGTGATCCCCAGGGTAGTTTTCCTCCTGGACAATGTTTCTCCAGGGGAGTGGTTTCCCTTGGGTAGTGTTCCTCCAGGGTCGTTTCCTCCTGGCCAATGTTTTCTCCATGGGAGTGTTTCCCCTGGGGAGTGATCCTCCAGGGTAGTTTTCCTCCTGGACAATGTTTCTTCCTGGTAGTGTTTCCCCTGGGTAGTGATCCTCCAGGGTAGTTTTCCTCCTGGACAATGTTTCTCCAGGGTAGTGTTTCCCCTGGGTAGTGATCCTCCAGGGTAGTTTTCCTCCTGGACAATGTTTCTCCATGTAGTGTTTCCCTGGGTAGTGATCCTCCAGGGTAGTGTTCCTCCTGGACAATGTTTCTCCAGGGTAGTGTTCCCCTGGGTAGTGATCCTCCAGGTTAGTTTTCCTCCTGGACAATGTTTCCCCAGGGTGGTGTTTCCCTTGGGTAGTCATCCTCCAGGGTAGTTTTCCTCCTGGACAATGTTTCTCCATGGTAGTGTTTTCCCTTGGTAGTGATCCTCCAGGTTAGTTTTCCTCCTGGACAATGTTTCTCCGGGGTAGTGATCCTCCATGGTAGTATTCCTCCTGGACAATGTTTCTCCAGGGTGGTGTTTCCCCTTGGTATGATCCTCCAGGGGAAAGGGTTTCCCCCTGGACAATGTTTCTCCCGGGTTGTGTTCCCCTGGGGTAGGATCCTCAGGTTAGTTTCCTCCTGGACAATGTTTCCCTAGGGTGGTGTTTCCCTTGGGTAGTCATCCTCCAGGTTTGTTTTCCCCCCTGGACAATGTTTTCTCCAGGTTTGTGTTTCCCTGGGTAGTGATCCTCCAGGGTAGTTTTCCTCCTGGACAATGTTTCTTCAGGGTAGTGTTCCCTGGGGTATGATCCTCCAGGGGAGTTTTCTTCCTGGAAATGTTTCTCCCCGTGTATTTTTCCCATGAGTAGTGATCCTCCAGGGTAGTTTTCCTCCCGGACAATGTTTCACCCGGTAGTGTTTCACCAGGGTAGTGATCTGCCAGGGTAGCTTTCCTCCTGGACAATGTTTCTCCAGGGTAGGTTTTCCCCTGCATAGTGATCCTCCAGGGTAGATTTCCTCCTGGACAATGTTTCTCCAGGGTAGTGTTTTCCCCTTGGTAGTGATCCTCCAGGGTAGTTTTCCTCCTGGACAGTGTTTTCTCCAGGGGAGTGTTTTCCCTGGGTAGTGATCCTCCAGGGTAGTTTTTCCTCCTGCACAATGTTTCTCCAGGTAGGTTTTCCCCTGGGTAGTGATCCTCCAGGTAGTTTTTCCTCCTGGACAATGTTTCAACAGGGTAGTGTTTTCCCTGGGGAGTGATCCTCCAGGGTAATTTCCTCCTGGACAATGTTTCTCCAGGGTAAATGTTTCCCCTGGGTATGATCCTAAATGGTAGTTTTCCTCCTGGACAATGTTTCTCCAGGGTAGTGTTTCCCCTGGGTAAATGATCCCCCATGTAGTTTTCCTCCTGGATAATGTTTCTCCAGGGTGGTTTTTTCCCCTGGGTAGTGATCCCCCAGGGTAGTTTTTCCTCCTGAACAATGTTTTTTCCAGGAGTGTTTCCCCCTTTGGGAGTGATTCCTCCAGGGTGCTTTTCCTCGGACAATGTTTTCCATGGTATTGTTTCCCGGGTAGTGATCCTCCAGGGTAGTTTTCCTCCTGGACAATGTTTCTCCAGGGTATGTTTCCCTGTGTAGTGATCCTCCAGGTAGTTTTTTCCCCCTGGACAATGTTTCTCCAGGGTGGTGTTTCCCTGGGGAGTGATCCTCCAGGGTAGTTTTCCTCCTGGGCAATGTTTCTCCAGGTAAATGTTTCTTCTGGGTATGATCCTCCAGGGTAGGTTTTTCCTCCTGGACTATTTTCTCCAGGGTAATGTTTCCCCTGGGCAGTGATCCTCCAGGTAGTTTTCCTTCCTGGACAAAGTTTCTCCAGGTAGTGTTTCCCCCCGGGGAGTGATCCTCCAGGGTAGTTTTCCTCCTGGGCAATGTTTTCTCCAGGGTGTGTTTCCCCTGGGTAGTGATCCTCCAGGGTATGTTCCTCCCCGGACAATGTTTCTGCAGGGTAGTGTTTCCCCTGGGTAGTGATCCTCCAGGGTAGTTTTTCCTCCTAGACAATGTTTTCTCCAGGGGAGTGTTTCTTCTGGGTAGTGATCCTCCAGGGAAGTTTTCACTCCTCTGGACAATGTTTCTTCCAGGGTAGTGTTTCTTCTGGGTAGTGATCCTCCAGGTTAGTTTTTCCTCCTGGACTATGTTCTCCAGGGTAGTGTTTCCTGGGTAGTGAAACCTCCAGGGTAGTTTTTCCTCTGGACATATGTTTTCTCCATGGTAGTGTTTCTTTGGGTAGTGATCCCTTCAGGGTAAGTTTTTCCTCCTGGACTTATGTTTCTGTCAGGCGCGAGAGTCTTCCCCTGGGTGAATGACCTACAAGGGTATTATTGGTGTTTCCTCACTGGTACAATGTGTTCTCCAGAGGTAGTGTTTTCCCCTGGGTAGTGATCCTCCAGGGTAGTTTTCCTCATGGAAAATGTTTCTCCAGGGTGTGTTTCCCCATGGGTAGTGATCCTACAGGGAAGTTTTCTCCTGGACAATGTTTCTCCAGGGTGGTGTTTACCCCTGGGTAGTGATCCTCCAGGGTAGTTTTCCTCTGGACAATGTTTTCTCCAGGGTTTGTGATTTCTTCTGGGTAGTGATCTCCAGGGTAGTTTTGCTCCAGGACTATGTTTCTCCAGGGTTGTTGTTCTCCCCTGGGTAGTGATCCTTTGGAAGTTTTTCTCCTGGACAATGTTTCTCAGGTAGTTGGTTTTCCCCTGGGTAGTGATCCTCCAAGGAGGTAGTGTTTACTCTGGAACAATGTTTCTCCAGGTATTGTTTCCCCTGGATAGTTGTATCCTCAGGGTAGTGTTACTCTGGACAATGTTTCTGCAGGGTAGTGTTTCCCCTGGTAATAGTGTTCTCCAGGGTAGTTTTCCTCCTGACTATGTTTTCTCCAGGTAGTTTTACCCTGGGTAGTGATCTCCAGGTGTTTTCTCTGGACAATGTTCTCCAGGGTTAGTGTTTCCCTGGGTAGTGATTCCTCAGGGTAGTTTTCCTCACTGGACAATGTTTCTCCAAGGTAGTGTTGTCTGGGTAGTGATCTACAGGTAGTTTTCCTCCTGGACAATGTTTCGTTCGGGTAGTGTTTCCCTGTTAGTGATCCTCAGTGGTAGTTTTTCTCCGGGGACAATGAGTCTCCATGGTAGTGTTTCCCCTGGGTTGTGATCCTCCATGGGTAGGGGTTTTCCTCACTGGGACAATGTTTCTCCATGTAGTGTTTGTCCCCTGAGTAGTGATCCTCAAGGGAAGTTTTCCTCCTGGACAATGTTTCTCCAGGGTAGTGTTTCCCCTGGGTAGTGATCCTCCAGGGTAGTTTTCCTCCTGGACAATGTTTCTCCATGGTAGTGTTTCCCCTGGGTAGTGATCCTCCAGGGTAGTTTTCCTCCTGGACAATGTTTCTCCAGGGTAGTGTTTCCCCCTGGTGTAGTGATCCTCCAGGGTAGTTTTCCTCCTGGACAATGTTTCTCCAGGGTAGTGTTTCCCCTGGGTAGTGATCCTCCAGGGTAGTTTTCCTCCTGGACAATGTTTCTCCAGGGTAGTGTTTCCCTGGTAGTGATCCTCCAGGGTAGTTTTTCCTCCTGGACAATGTTTCTCCAGGGTAGTGTTTCCCCTGGGTAGTGATCCTCCAGGGTAGTTTTTCCTCCTGGACAATGTTTCTCCAGGGTAGTGTTTCCCCTGGGTAGTGATCCTCCAGGGTAGTTTTTCCTCCTGGACAATGTTTCTCCAGGGTAGTGTTTCCCCTGGGTAGTGATCCTCCAGGGTAGTTTTTCCTCTGGACAATGTTTCTCCAGGGTAGTGTTTCCCCTGGGTAGTGATCCTCCAGGGTTGTTTTCCTCCTGACAATGTTTCTCCAGGGTAGTGTTTCCCTGGGTAGTGATCCTCCAGGGTAGTTTTTCCTCCTGGACAATGTTTCTCCAGGGTAGTGTTTCCCCTGGGTAGTGATCCTCCAGGGTAGTTTTCCTCCTGGACAATGTTTCTCCAGGGTAGTGTTTCCCCTGGGTAGTGATCCTCCAGGGTAGTTTTTCCTCCTGGACAATGTTTCTCCAGGGTAGTGTTTCCCCTGGGTAGTGATCCTCCAGGGTAGTTTTTCCTCCTGGACAATGTTTCTCCAGGGTAGTGTTTCCCCTGGGTAGTGATCCTCCAGGGTAGTTTTCCTCCTGGACAATGTTTCTCCAGGGTAGTGTTTCCCTGGGTAGTGATCCTCCAGGGTAGTTTTCCTCCTGGACAATGTTTCTCCAGGGTAGTGTTTCCCCTGGGTAGTGATCCTCCAGGGTAGTTTTCCTCCTGGACAATGTTTCTCCAGGGTAGTGTTTCCCCTGGGTAGTGATCCTCCAGGGTAGTTTTCCTCCTGGACAATGTTTCTCTCCAGGTAGTGTTTCCCTGGGTATGATCCTCCAGGGTAGTTTTCCTCCTGGACAATGTTTCTCCAGGTAGTGTTTCCCCTGGGTAGTGATCCTCCAGGGTAGTTTTCCTCCTGGACAATGTTTCTCCAGGTAGTGTTTTCCCCCGGGTAGTGATCCTCCAGGGTAGTTTTTCCTCCTGGACAATGTTTCTCCATGGTAGTGTTTCCCCTGGGTAGTGATCCTCCAGGGTAGTTTTCCTCCTGGACAATGTTTCTCCAGGGTAGTGTTTCCCCTGGGTAGTGATCCTCCAGGGTAGTTTTCCTCCTGGACAATGTTTCTCCAGGGTAGTGTTTCCCTGGGTAGTGATCCTCCAGGGTAGTTTTTTCCATCCTGGACAATGTTTCTCCAGGTAGTGTTTCCCCTGGGTAGTGATCCTCCAGGGTAGTTTTTCCTCCTGGACAATGTTTCTCCAGGGTAGTGTTTCCCCTGGGTAGTGATCCTCCAGGTAGTTTTTCCTCCTGGACAATGTTTCTCCAGGGTAGTGTTTCCCCTGGTAGTGATCCTCCAGGGTAGTTTTCTCCTGGACATGTTTTCTCCAGGTAGTGTTTCCCTGGGTAGTGATCCTCCAGGGTAGTTTTCCTCCTGGACAATGTTTTCTCCAGGGTAGTGTTTCCCCCTGGTAGTGATCCTCCAGGGTAGTTTTCCTCCTGGACAATGTTTCTCCAGGGTATGTTTCCCCTGGGTAGTGATCCTCCAGGGGAGTTTTTTCCCCCTGGACAATGTTTTCTCCAGGGTTTGTGTTTCCCTTGGGTAGTGATCCTCCAGGTAGTTTTCCTCCTGGACAATGTTTCTCCAGGGTAATGTTTCCCCTGGGTAGTGATCCCCAGGGGAGTTTTTCCTCTGGACAATGTTTCCCAGGTAGTG
>NW_026507921.1:0-13440 GCF_026875155.1 Cherax quadricarinatus
TTACTTGTGGGGACTCAAAGTCCGCCCCTTACTATAGCGTTAAAAACTCCTTGCGGCTCAAAACTGCGCGTCCCCCATACCACAAGAAATTGTACATACCTTGCTCTTGTAACGTGAGCTTGTGTTCTTTAAACCTTTGACAGATATCAGTGATTTTGATAGAAGCTGAAGTGTCCTTGGATGTCCACGTCTTCCATAGTCTAGGAAAAGCACACGGGTTTACACTATGTTCCACAAGATTTGTCTTTATTTTTCACAATCTTATCACAAGAGAAGTGATCACACTTCTCTTAAGTGTTTATTGTGTTTTTATGAGATTACTTTGTTCACACTAATGCACAGATCAGTGTTCTTTGCTGGTTATCCTTGCGTAGTCACTCTCAGTAGAGTAAAAAGTAATTGAGACGCCACAGCCCCCCAAATGCCACCACTCCCCTAGCACAAAGAAAATGCTGACCTAGTACTTTTGCTTCCTTGCCACTTCCTCAATGAAGCAAAGCAAAATGTTTGTTTCTTGCTTTTCTTAAGCATAGACAACAATGTCCACTATCTTTACTATGGTAATAAAGAGGGAGCAGGATTTTCCTTAATTGTCCTGCTAAAGTAAGAGATGTACTGTCTCTTATTAAACTACACTTTGCAACACTGCACTGCAAGGAGCATCGGTCACTTGACCACATCAGATACTCGTACGGCATCTGTGATCAATTACTCACTGTAGCAGTAAACAAGACGCTTGCCCCTTCTGAGAGGGCTGGGCCCCTCAGGGCTGAAAGGAACTGAAGGGGCTGAAGGGGCTGAAGGGGATGATACCCCCCTCCTGGAGAAAATTTCTCCACAACTAGCGTCTTCAGAGTCTCTTACCAGCGTCCTTAGAGTCTCTTACTACAATCCTCAGAATCTCCTAGCAGCCTCCTCAGAGTCTCTTACTAACGTCCTCAGAGTCTCTTACCAGCGTCCTTACAGTCTCTTACAAGCGTCTTCAGAATCTCTTACCAGCGTCCTCAGAGTCCCTTAAAAGCGTCATAAGAGACTCTTACTAGCATCCTTAGAGTCTCTTACCAGCGTCCTCAGAGTCTGTTACCAGCGTCCTCGGAGTCTCTTAACATCACCCTCAGAGTCTCTTACAAGCGTCCTTGCAGTCTCTTACCAGCGTTCTCAGTCTCTTACTAGCGTCCTCAGAATTTCTTACTAGCGTCCTCAGAGTCTCTTACTAGCGTCCTCAGAGTCTCTTACAAGAGCCCTCGGAGTCTCTTACCATCATCCTCAGATTCTCTTACAAGCGTCCTTGGAGTCTCTTACCAGCGTCCTGAGAGTCTTACCAGAGTCCTCACAGTCTCTTACTAGCGTCTTCAGAATCTCTTACCAGCGTCCTCAAAGTCTCTTACCATCGTCCTCAGAGTCTCTTATTAGTTTCCTCAGAGTCTCTAACTAGCGTCCTCAGAGTCTCTTACCAGCGTCCTCAGAGTCTTATCAGCGTCCTCAAAGTCTTTTAAGAGCGTCCTCAGAGTCTCTTACCAGCGTCCTCAAAGTCTTTTAAGAGCGTCCTCAGAGTCTCTTACTAGCGTCCTCAGAGTCTCTTACCAGCGTCCTCAGAGTCTATTACCTGCGTCCTCAGAGTCTCTCACTAAACTCTCTTACCAGCGTCCTCAGTCTCTCACTAAACTCTCTTACCAGCGTCCTCAGAGTCTCTCACTAGCGTCCTCAGAGTCTCTTACTAGCGTCCTCAAAGTCTCTTACCAGCGTCCTCAGAGTCTCTTAATAGCGTCCTCAGAGTGTCTTATCAGCGTCCGCAGTCTCTTAGCAGCCTCCTCAGAGTTTCTTACTAGCGTCCTCAGAGTCTCTTCCCAGCCTCCTCAGAGTCTCTTACTAGCGTCTTCAAAGTCTCTTACCAGCGTCCTCAAAGTCTCTTACTAGCGTCCTCAGAGTCTCTTACTAGCTTCCTCAAAGTCTCTTACCAGCGTCCTCAGAGTCTCTAACTAGCGTCCTCAGAATCTCTTACTAACATCCTCAGAGTCTCTTACCAGCGTCCTCAGAGTCTCTTACCAGCAACCTCAGAGTCTCTTACCAGCATCCTCAGAGTCTCTTACCAGCGTCCTCACAGTCTCTTACTAGCGTCCTCAGAGTATCTTATTAGCTTCCTCAGAGTCTCTTACCAGCGTCCTCAGAGTCTCTTACAAGCGTCTTCAGAGTCTCTAACCAGCGTCCTCAGATTCTTATACTAGCGTCCTCAGATTCTCTTACTAGCGTCCTCAGAGTCTATTGCTAGCGTCCACATATTATCTTACTAGCGTCTTCAGATTCTCTTACTAGCGTCCTCAGATTCTCTTTCAAGCGTCCTCAGGTTCTCTTAGCAGTGTCCCCAGATTCTCTTACCAGTGTCCTCAGATTCTCTTACCAGTGTCCTCAGAGTCTCTTACCAGCGTACTCAGAGCCTCTTACTAGCGTCCACGGAGTCTCTTACTTGCGTCCTCAGAGTCTCTTACTAGCGTCCTCAGAATCTCTTACTAGCGTCCTCGCAGTTTCTTACTAGCGTTCTCAGAGTCTCTTACTAGCATCCTCAAAGTATCTTACTAGCGTCCTCATAGTCTCTTACTAGCATCCTCATAGTCTCTTGCCAGCGTCCTCAGATTCTTTTTACTACGCCTCAGATTCTCTTTCATGCGTCCTCAGATTTCTCTTACTAGCTTTAGTCAGATTCTCTCACCAGTGTCCTAAGGTTCTCTTACCTGTGTCCACAGAGTCTCTTACCAGCGACCTCAGATTCACTTAATAGCGTCCTCAGAGTCTCTTACTAGCGTCCTCGAGTTTTCTTACAAGCGTCCAAGAGTCTCTTACTAGCGTCCTCAGAGTCTCTTACTAGCGTCCTCAGAGTCTCTTACTAGCGTCCTCAGATTCTCTTAACAGTGTCCTCAGATTCTCTTACCTGTGTCCTCAGAGTCTCTTACCAGCGTCTTCAGATTCTCTTACTAGCGTCCTCAGAGTCTTTTACTAGCGTCATCAGAGTCTCTTACTAGCGTCCTCAGAGTCTCTTACTAGCGTCCTCAGATTCTCTTACTCGCTTCCTCAGAGTCTCTTACTAGCATGCTCAGAGTCTCTTACTAGCGTCCGCAGAGTCTCTTACTTTCGTCCTCATAGTCTTTTACTAGTGTCCTCATAGTCTCTTACCAGTGGCCTCAGATTCTCTTAGTAGCGTCCTCAGATTCTCTTTCAAGCGTCCTCAGATTCTCTTACTAGCGTTCTCAGATTCTCTTAGCAGTGTCCTCAGATTCTCTTACAAGCGTCCTCAGATTCTTTTAATAGCGTCCTCAGAGTCTCTTACTAGCGTCCTCAGAGTCTCTTACTAGCGTCCTGAGAGTCTCTTACAAGCGTCTTCAGAGTGTCTTACCACCGTCTTCAGAGTCTCTATCCAGCGTCCTCAGATTCTCTTACTAGCGTCCTCAGAGTCTCTTACTAGCGTCCTCAGAGTCTCTTACCAGCGTCTTCAGAGTCTCTTACCAGCGTCTTCAGAGTCCCTATCCAGCGTCCTCAGATTCTCCTACTAGCGTCCTCAGATTCTCTTAGCAGTGTCCTCAGATTCTCTTACTAGCGTCCTCAGATTCTCTTAGCAGTGTCCTCAGATTCTCTTAGCAGTGTCCTCAGATTCTCTTACTAGCGTCCTCAGATTCTCTTAGCAGTGTCCTCAGATTCTCTTACCAGTGTCCTCAGAGTCTCTTACAAGCGTCCTCAGATTCTTTTAATAGCGTCCTCAGAGTCTCTTACCAGCGTCTTCAGAGTCTCTTACCAGCGTCTTCAGAGTCTCTATTCAGCGTCCTCAGATTCTCTTACTAGCGTCCTCAGATTCTCTTACTAGCGTCCTCAGAGTCTATTGCTAGCGTCCACATATTATCTTACTAGCGTCTTCAGATTCCCTTACTAGCGTCCTCAGATTCTCTTTCAAGCGTCCTCAGGTTCTCTTAGCAGTGTCCCCAGATTCTCTTACCAGTGTCCTCAGATTCTCTTACCAGTGTCCTCAGAGTCTCTTACCAGCGTCCTCAGATTCTCTTAATAGCGTCCTCAGAGCCTCTTACTAGCGTCCACGGAGTCTCTTACTTGCGTCCTCAGAGTCTCTTACTAGCGTCCTCAGATTCTCTCACCAGTGTCCTAAGGTTTTCTTACGTGTGTCCACAGAGTCTCTTACCAGCGACCTCAGATTCACTTAATAGCGTCCTCAGAGTCTCTTACCAGCGTCCTCAGATTCTCTTACTAGCGTCCTCAGAGTCTTTTACTAGTGTCATCAGAGTCTCTTACTAGCGTCCTCAGAGTCTCTTACTAGCGTCCTCAGATTCTCTTACTCGCGTCCTCAGAGTCTCTTACTAGCATGCTCAGAGTCTCTTACTAGCGTCCTCAGAGTCTCTTACTTTCGTCCTCATAGTCTCTTACTAGTGTCCTCATAGTCTCTTACCAATGGCCTCAGATTCTCTTAGTAGCGTCCTCAGATTCTCTTTCAAGCGTACTCAGATTCTCTTACTAGCGTTCTCAGATTCTCTTAGCAGTGTCCTCAGATTCTCTTACAAGCGTCCTCAGATTCATTTAATAGCGTCCTCAGTGTCTCTTACTAGCGTCCTGAGAGTCTCTTACCAGCGTCTTCAGAGTCTCTTACCAGCGTCTTCAGAGTCTCTATCCAGCGTCCTCAGATTCTCTTACTAGCGTCCTCAGAGTCTCTTACTTGCGTCCTCAGAGTCTCTTACCAGCGTCTTCAGAGTCTCTTACCAGCGTCTTTAGAGTCTCTATCCAGCGTCCTCAGATTCTCCTACTAGCGTCCTCAGATTCTCCTAGCAATGTCTTCAGATTCTCTTACTAGCGTCCTCAGATTCTCTTAGCAGTGTCCTCAGATTCTCTTAGCAGTGTCCTCAGATTCTCTTACTAGCGTCCTCAGATTCTCTTAGCAGTGTCCTCAGATTCTCTTACCAGTGTCCTCAGAGTCTCTTACAAGCGTAATCAGATTCTTTTAATAGCGTCCTCAGAGTTTCTTACTAGCGTCCTCAGAGTCTCTTACTAGCGTCCTGAGAGTCTCTTACCAGCGTCTTCAGAGTCTCTTACCAGCGTCTTCAGAGTCTCTATCCAGCGTCCTCAGATTATCTTAGTAGCGTCCTCAGAGTCTCTTTCTAGCGTCCTCAGAGTCTTACCAGCGTCTTCAGAGTCTCTTACCTGCGTCTTCAGAGTCTCTATCCAGCGTCCTAAGATTCTCCTACTAGCGTCCTCAGATTCTCTTAGCAGTGTTCTCAGATTCTCTAACTAGCGTCCTCAGATTCTCTTAGCAGTGTCCTCAGATTCTCTTACAGTGTCCTCAGAGTCTCTTACATGCGTCCTCAGATTCTCTTAATAGCGTCCTCAGAGTCTCCTACTAGCGTCCTCAGAGTCTCTTACTAGCGTCCTCAGAGCCTTATACTAGCGTCCTCAGAGTCTCTTACTAGCGTCCTCAGAGTCTTTTACTAGCGTCCTCAGAGTTTCTCTCTAGCGTCCTCAGTCTCTTACTAGCGTCCACAGAGCCTCTTACTAGCGTCCTCAGTCTCTTACTAGCGTCCTCAGAGTCTCTTACTAGCGTCCTCAGAGTCTCTTACTAGCGTCCTCAGAATCTCTTACTAGCGTCCTCAGAGTCTCTTACTAGCGTCCTCAGAGTCTCTTACTAGCGTCCTCAGAGTCTCTTACTAGCGTCCTCAGAGTCTCTTACTAGCGTCCTCAGAGCCTCTTACTAGCGTCCTTAGAGCCTCTTACTCCCGTCAAGTATAAAGATGGACATTATTGGGTTAGGTTACCATGGAAATTAAATCCACCACATCTACCTAGCAATTATCGCATGGCTTTCGGACAAATGAAAGCACAAATACATGAGCTCAGGAAGAATCCAGAGCTACTGACTGTCTATGATAATATCATACAAGAACAGTTGGACAATAAATTCATTGAGGAAATAGTCGAAGATAAGTTGAAGACAGAAGCTCATTATCTCCCGCACCATGGAGTCAGAAAAGATTCTGAAACCACTCCACTACGTGTTGTATATAATTTCAGCGCAACGTGCAAATAAAGATGTAGCAAGTCTAATAACTGTCTGATGACCGGACCCTCACTAACTGAGAAACTTGGAGACGTGCTTATGAAATTTGCACAAACCCATATACCTACACGGCTGATATTTCCAAAGCTTTCTTAAGAGTAGGACTACAAGAAATAGATAGAGATTTTTACTCGATTCTTGTGGCTGAAAATCCGCATGATCCTCAAAGTCCTGTGAAAACTTATTCTTACCAGCGTCCCCAGAGTTCTATCCAGCGTCCTCAGATTCTCCTACTAGCGTCCTCAGATTCTCTTAGCAGTGTCCTCAGATTCTCTTACTAGCGTCCTCAGATTCTCTTAGCATTGTCCTCAGATTCTCTTAGCAGTGTCCTCAGATTCTCTTACTAGCGTCCTCAGATTCTCTTAGCAGTGTCCTCAGATTCTCTTACCAGTGTCCTCAGAGTCTCTTACAAGCGTCCTCAGATTCTTTTAATAGCGTCCTCAGAGTCTCTTACTAGCGTCCTGAGAGTCTCTTACAAGCGTCTTCAGAGTCTCTTACCAGCGTCTTCAGAGTCTCAATGCAGCGTCCTCAGATTCTCTTACTAGCGACCTCAGAGTCTCTTACTAGCGTTCTCAGAGTCTTACCAGCGTCTTCGGAGTCTCTTACCAACGTCTTCAAGTCTCTATCCAGCGTTATAAGATTCTCCTACTAGCGTCCTCAGATTCTCTTAGCAGTGTCCTCAGATTCTCTTACTAGCGTCCTCAGATTCTCTTAGCAGTGTCCTCAGATTCTCTTGCAGTGTCCTCAGAGTCTCTTACATGCGTCCTCAGATTCTCTTAATAGCGTCCTCAGAGTCTCTTACTAGCGTCCTCGGAGTTTCTTACTAGCGTTCTCAGAGCCTTATACTAGCGTCCTCAGAGTCTCTTACTAGCGTCCACAGAGTCTTTTACTAGCGTCCTGAGAGTTTCTCTCTAGCGTCCTCAGTCTCTTACTAGCGTCCTCAGAGCCTCTTACTAGCGTGCTCAGTCTCTTACTAGCGTCCTCAGAGTCTTTTACTAGCGTCCTCAGAGTCTCTTACTAGCGTCCTCAGAGTCTCTTACTAGCGTCCTCAGAGTCTCTTACTAGCGTCCTCAGAGTCTTTTACTAGCGTCCTCAGAGTCTCTTACTAGCGTCTTCAGAGCCTCTTACTAGCGTCCTTAGAGCCTCTTACTAGCGTCCTCAGTTTTTTACTAGCGTCCTCAGAGTCTCTTACTAGCGTCCTCAGAGTTTCTTGCTAGCATCCTCAGAGCCTCTTACTAGCGTCCTCAGAGCCTCTTACTAGCGTCCTCAGAGCCTTTTACTAGCGTCGTGAGATTTCTTACTAGCGTCCCCAGGTCACTTTGCCCCCCAGAGTCTCTTACTGGTCTTAAAACTTTTGCTTTGCCCCCAGTTCTTACTAGCGTCCACAGAGTCTTTACATGTCCGATTTTTCTTACTAGCTTCTTAGGTTCTTATAGGTTTCCCCGAGTCTCTTTTCTAGCGCCCCATAGTCTCTTACTCGTTTCTAGTCTTTGCCCGCTCCTCAACTTTTGCCATTTTTCCCCCCAAGGTCTCTTACTAGCTTCCCCAGGTTCTTACCAAGTCCCCCAAGGTTTTCTTTCAGCCTTCTTGGAGTTTTTACTACGTCCTGAGAGTCTCTTTCACGCCTCGAAACTTTTGGCAGCCTTCTCAAGTCTCCACTAGCGCCCTGATCTCCATAAACTTCCCTTTCCGCGCCTCAGAGTTTTTCCAGTGTGTTCAAAGTCTCTAATGAAAACTCTTACCAACGTCCCGAACTTTGGAGCCCTTTTCAGAGTCTCTCCTAGCGTCCTCGGTTCTCACTAATTCTTTTACCGCTCCCAGATTCTCTTACTGCTCCCCAGAGTCTTTACTACCCCTCAGTCTTTCTATCGTCCTTTGATTCTCTTTCAGCTTTTAGAGTCTCTTACTACGTCTAGATCCTTACACGCCTCATAGTCTCTTTCTGCGTTCTCATAGTCTCTTTTCTGCCCTCCCAGACTCTTTGCCCAGTGTCCCGAGTCTTTACTAGCTCCACAGAGTCTTTACCCAAAGCCTCAGAGTTTTTTTGCAGCTTCTTGGAGTTTCTTACTAGCGTCCTGGATCTCTTTCCAACGCCTAGAATCTTTTTTCGCCTTTAGATCTCTCACTAGCGTCCTCTGGTCTTCACTAAAAATCTCTTTTCCCCGCCTCAGAGTTTCTTGGGCCCGGTGTTTAAAGTCCTAACTAACCTCTTCCCAAATCCCCGAAACTTTTGGGCAGCCTTCTCAGGTCTTCCTAGCGTCCTCTGGTCCTTTTATAATCCTTTTACCCCGGTCCTCAGATTCTCTTACCCGGTCCTCAGGTCTCTTACACGTCCCCATCTCTTACCAGCGTCTTCAGGTCTTTCTTTTCCAGCGTCCCCAGAGTTCTTACTTGCGTCCCCAGTCTCCCCTTTGCGCCTAGATCTCTTACAAGCGTCCCCGATTCTCTTGCAGTGTCCCCAGATTTTTACTGCGTCCCCAGTTTCTTTCATGTCCCCAGATTCTCTTACAGTTTCCCAAAGTTCTTACTGCGTCCTCAGTTCTCTTAGTAGGTCCCAGGTTTTCTTTCTTGCTCCTCAGAGTCCTTTTTTTGCGCCTCAGAGTTCTTACCGGTCTTCAGAGTCTTTCCAGCGTCTTCAAAAGTCTTATCCACGTCCTCAGATTCTCTTATAGCGTTCAGATTCTCTTAGCAGTGTTCCCAAATTTTCTTCTAGCGTCCCCAATTCCTTAGCAGTGTCCTCAGATTCTCTTACAGGTCCCGAGTCTCTTCCCCGTCCTCAGATTCTCTTTAAAAGCGTCCCCAATCTCTTACTAGCGTCCCCAGAGCCTTACTAGGCCTGAGGTTCTTACCGCGTTTCAGATTTTCTTTCCTTTTTCTTTAGATTTTTATCCACTCCCCAGTTTTCCCCTTTTTTAGGTTTTAGATTCTCTTTTTAGCGTCCTCAAGGGGCTCTTCAAAATTATCGAGTTTTTTTACTAGCGTCCTCAGCGTCTTTACTCGTCCCCATTTTACTATGCCCAGAGTATTTTACTAGCGTCCTCAGGTTCCCTTTTAGTGTCCTGAGATCTTTTACTAAGTCCCCAGAGTCTCTTTCTAGGTTTCCCCATGTTTTACTAGGTTTTCCCCGGTCCTTACAGTGTCCCAGGCTCTTACTAGCGTCCTAGGGTTCTTTTGCGCCTCAAGTCTCTTTTTAGCGCCTCAGAGCCTCTTTCTAAACCGAAGTCTCTTACTAGCGTCTTCGAGTCTCTTTCTACATCCCGAGAGTATTTTTCTAGCATACCTCTGAGTCTCTTATTAGTGTCCTGAGGAGTCTTTTACTAGAGTCTCAGTAGTCTTCTTACTAGCGTCCTAATAGTCTCTTACTAGCATCCTCAGAGTCTCTTACTAGTGTCCTCAGTGTCTCTTTCTGGCGGTCCACAGGGTCTCCTTACTAGCGTCCTCAGGTCTCTTATAGCGTTCCTCAGGAGCTCTTACTGGCGTCCTGAGTCTCTTACTAAGCGTCCTCAGAGTTTTTACTAAGCGTCTCGAGTCTCTTACTAGCTCCTCATAGTCTCTTACAAAGCCTCCTCAGAGTCTCTTGACTAGCGTCCTCAGAGTCTTTACTAGCATCCTCTGTGGAGAAATTTTCTCCAGGAGGGGGGTTATCCGCCCCCTTCAGCCCCTTCAGCACTTTAGGCCTGAGGGGACCAGCTCTCTCGAAGGCGGCAAATATCTTGTGTACTGATACGGTGGGTAATTGATCGCAGGATGCTGTACGGTATGCGACGTGGGTCAAGCTACCGCTGATCTTTGCCCCAGTGTTGCCATGAGGTAGTTTTATAAAAGCAGTTCATTTTTACCTTAGCGGACAATAAGGAAATCCTGCTCCCACTTATTACCATAGTAAGATAGTGGACACTGTTGTCTATGTTACTTAAGACAGGCAAGATACAAACTTTCTGCTTTGCTTCTTGAGGAAAGAAAGCAAGAAGCAAAAGTACTAGGTCAGTGTTTCCTTTGTGTTAGGGGAGTGACGGCATGGGGGGTTGCTGTGGCGTCGTCTTCAGATTACTTTTTGACTCTACTGAGGGAGTGACACTGACGCACAGGGATAAACCAGCAAAGAACGATCTGTGCGTTAGTGTGAACAAAGTGTTCATAAAACACATTAAACACTTAATAGAAGTGTGATCAGCTTCTTTAGTGATAAGATTGTAAACAATAAAGACAAATCTTGTGGAAACATAGTGTACCAGTGTGCGTATTCCTAGACTAGGGAAGAGTGGACATCCAAGGGACACTTCAGCTTCTGTCAAGTCTCCGATACCTGTCGAAGGTGTGAAGGAAGACCATAGCTCACGCTACAGGGCAAGGTAGGTTACGAATTTCTTGTATAGTACGGGGGATGCGCAGTTCTTGAGTCGCAAGGGAGTTTGTATCAACCTATAGTCGGCTGTAAGGTGACGGACTTTGAGTCCAAACAAGTATGTTAATTTGTCAGCAATCAGTGAATGAAATATGCTGAATAACACCCCCTAGGGGTAATTTATAATTTTACTAAATTATAAATCTTTACAGCCCGTTTGAGAGAATGACTGGACAGCTTCTCAAGGACCTCGTTGCAGGGGCGGCTGGTGCAGGCGATGAGCTGTCTTATAAGTTTAGTACAAATTCTTTAAACTTAGCTGGTAATGCCATTTCTCAACATATTGGTCGTGCTTGAACCGGATATAGGCCACACTGTGGTCCAATATGTTGTACTAAGTGTACAAATAACCACGAAAACAAAGGTCCTTCGAAGAAAAAAAGACTGTATAAACTTGTGTTTTACAATATAAAGCAGTATAAAATGAGTCCCTCCAGACTCAATCACAGAGAATGGGCAGCCAAAAGAAAACGGGCGCTCACCCAGCGTTCACCGAAAGAAAACGGGAGCTGGGTGACTCACCCAACAAGAAAACGGGGGATGGCACCCGGCATCCACTGCTCCAATCTCGAGAAGCGCTGACAAGACAAAAACAACCAATGATGTTCAGTTTGTCTGAGTGTATATACACATAGTGTTTATAATGTTTATAGACAGAAATTAAGAGACAAGATTGTGTTAAAGTTTTTTTCTTATAGATATACCTGTTATATTAAAGGAACTTATATATAAAGTGTAAGCTTTCAAATACATATTAACAGTGACATTTATATATGTGTAAGTAATATTCACGTGTGATTTACAGTTATACAGTGACATTTATAGTGTATAGTGAATGAAGTGTATAACGTTATTTACGATTAATCATCGTGGTCAGGCTGACACAGCAAACTCAAGCCATAAACACCAGCCACATGTACTGTGTACCCTTCATGGTCATTGACCCTGAGGTTAAGCTTAGTAGGGTCAGTAGTGTCTGACTCGATTATTGCTGACTTAAGCATAACAAAAACTCAGCTGTTTATAGCAGTACAGTGTTTTTTAAAACTCTAAGTGTGGTGCTAGAATTTTCAATATACCATTAAAATGGCTTGTTTGAAAACTCAGTTTCAGTCTTTACAGACTAAGATTACACAATTAGAAAATCTAATTTCAGTCTGTATAGGATTAACACAAGATACAAACATAGATTTTGATGATCTTGAGGTCAAATTTGAATTACTTACACAACGTCTGGAAATAATTAATTCAGACTATACACATTATGAAATAAATTTCTTGAATCAGATCCATCTGAGGATGAAATTAAAAATGTTTTGGATACTTTTAGTAATCAACAATTAAGGTGGACAGGAGTACAGGCTATCTGCCACAAAACTCTGTCACAGAGACCTACTGTAACTAGTGGTCAAACACCTGTTACACCTGTAACAACAAGTGTTCCATTACGCACGCTACCTACATCTTCATTATTATCTTTCCAAGGTCATTTATTATGAAGAATTCATTAGTGGGTTTTCAATCCATCGTAAATTTCCAGAGCTGGCATAGCTGAGATTGCTAAGTTCAATTACTTAATGTCTTGTAGAAGGAGAAAAACCTATGAACTGATTAAGTCATTTCCGGGTGGTGAAAGGTAATTATCAAATCGCCTTGGTTTCTTAGCAGACCAATTACTTGATCTGACCAAGGCCAGGGTTAATGCATGCAGTCTTACCATCAAGCTAGAAGCCACCCTGACATTGTTTTCAGCCTTAAGGCATTTTTTGAATCACGTTAGCCAATAGTTCAGTCTCTAGGTGCTAATAGACCTAAGGGGTCAATGTGATTGGTTTATCAGTGGTAATGTAAAGGATAAGTTGACACCACAAACTATTGAAGATTTAAATAATATGTTCAATAAACGTATTTCACTTGTGAAGAAATTAGCAATGGTTTACAAAAAATAGTTTCAGCATGCAAGCAACGAGACAATATAAAAAATCCACAAATCCCTGGAAAAAAACCTTCAACTCAGTATAAAAGAGTATACCTACTCCCACTAAACACAGGCAGAATGGGAATCCCATATAGGCCTTTATTCCAAGCTGAGACAAACAACCGCAGTCAAACCAAACTGTCGCACATAAACGTACACCAAATGTGTACGTTTGTGATGGAACACATTGGGGCACAAGTATTGTATTAAATTACACATCAGTGGAGGCCAGTAACACGGTTCATCAGCTGAAAAAGGTGCATCAAAGTGTTAGTGGTGCAACACAAGGGAGGAAAAATGGTCACTGAAGAAGTGTTTTAAATACAAGGGTATGCATCATGTAGCATTAGCCCAAATACTTTCGCTGAACAGCAGATCAGGACTACCAAGAATAGGATTCCCCAAGCAACAGCCTTAATGAGAGAGATAAGTTTAAAGCAACTGCATCCCGATAGTCGGTGCGTTATCTAATAAATTACACAAAACCAATGTCGCTAACACATTTGATAAGGTCCACCAAAGGTCCTTCATAAGAAGAAAAGTGTTGCAGCAATGAAATAAAAAACCCTATGCCAAAGTTACAGTTAGATATAGTGGTTTTTTCCACAAATTCTGGTGTAACAGACATATTACCTAGCCAGCCTCACGGTTGGTCTAGGAACACAGGGAAAACGCCTAGTAGACGCCGTGGTAGTAGATTGAATTGCCTACGTCTGTGCAAATCCGGGATTAAAAGAACAGTTTGCTGCATGAACGCGTAAGGTCAAGTTTTTTTTTTTTTTTTATTTTATTTTTAACCCAATGACTTACAAAAATATCACTATGAACACCACATTTTCCGTCTCTTAACTTTGCACAATCCTCCCAACAGCTACTCTTACACAACACACTTACACCTCGTGGGGTACACCCCCCTCCTGCTCCTCATCCACTCCGTAACACAAATGTTGGAGCTAT
>NW_026507922.1:0-41956 GCF_026875155.1 Cherax quadricarinatus
TAAAGCACCTAAACTACTGGGAATGCCTGAAAGTCTTGAACATGTATTCACTGGAGCAGTGGAGAGAGAGAGACATGATAATATGTACCTGGAAAATACTCGAGGGCCTGGTCCCAAATCTGCACACTGCCATAGCAACATACTGGACTGTGAGATATGAAAGGAAGTGTAAAATAAACCCAGTGAGGAGCAGGGGTGCAGTTGGGACAATAAGGGAAAACTGTATCAACATCCGGGGTCTCAGACTATTCTACATCCTACCAGAAGATATCAGAAACATGGCTGGAACAAGTGTAGAAGCCTTCAAGAGGAAACTGGACAAGTATCTTCACCAGGTGCCAGATCAACCAGCCTGTGATGGATATGTGGGACAGTGGGCCTCCAGCAGCAACAGCCTGGTTGACCAGGCAAGCACCAGACGAGCCTGGCCCATGGCCGGGCTCAGAGAGTAGATAAACTCTCGAAATTCTTCAAAGGAATAGCGAAAGTATATCAGCCTTAGAGAAAAAAATTTTTGAGGTGGTTAGTCCCTTAGCCTGAAGAAATGTTTAGCTCCATAGTCTGGAACAATATGAAGTTGAGGCATAGGAAGGGTGTCTTAAATACTGCCGAATATGAGGTGGGAAGGTCTTGAGTTAACCAGAGTTTCTTATGAAATTAGGAAAATCTTTGATATTGCTATGAAACTACATTACCCTAAGGAGTTTGTAGAAATGGCTTTGCTGGCAGCATGGAAAACCTTTTTTCTAGGACTGAACCTAGACTAACTCCTCAAATCAAAAATGTGTTGGTAATTCCATACAATGAGAATTTATCTGCCTGCTGAATGCATAAGAAGATTCAGAATGAAAGTAGTTTTCAAGAATTTATGGACAGTTAAAAGTATTTGACCAAGAATTCCCCTCAGCACAGTGTTTGTGGTGTTTACAAGATTGGGTGTAATGGCTGCAACTTATGTGGGGAAAGTCTGACAGACCTCTAGATGTTAGACTGACACAATACTTATATTCAAGAATTGCAAGAAGCCCCTAAGCCCCTCAGCATTCTATGGAGAGGGAGCATGGACACAAGGGTCATCCCACACACACTAAAAACAACAGACATAGTCCCACTCCACAAAGGTGGCAGTAAAGCAGTTGCAAAGAACTACAGACTGATAGCACTAACATCCCATATCATAAAAATCTTTGAGAGGGTTCTAAGAAGCAAGATCACCAACCACCTAGATACCCATCAGTTACACAACCCATGGCAACACGGGTTTAGAGCAGGTCGCTCCTTCCTGTCTCAGGATGATCCTGTAGTGATCCTGTAGAGGATAAACAAAATACAGATGTAGTATACACAGACTTTGCACAAGCTTAAGACAAGTGTGACCATGGTGTAATAGCATGCAAAATGTGTGATAAGGAATAACAGGAAAAGTTGGCAGAGGGATCTATAACTTCCTGACAAATAGAACACAAAGAGTAATAGTAAACAGAGTCAAGTCTGGGGCAGCCATGGTGAAAAGCTCTGTTCCACAAGGCACAGTAATCGCTCCCATTCTATTCCTTATCCTCATTTCTAACAGAGACAGAGATGTCAGCCATAGCTCCGTATCTTCCTTTGCAGATAATACCTGGCAGTAACCTCTATTAAAGACACTGCAAGACTCCAAGTGGACATCAACAAAATCTTCAAATGAGCCACTCAAAACAATATAAAGTTCAGTGAGGAGAAATTTCTTGTATCGTGTACTTTGGGCACAGGAAGTGCATCATTAGGTCATTTGAGAGACATTCGAGTTTCTCAGTAGTTTGTAGTGCTTGATCATTCCCCAGGATGCGACCCACAATGATTGACTAACTCCCAGGTACCTTTTTACTGAAGATTAACAGGGACAATGGATGTAAGGAGACTTGCCCGTATGTGTCGCCCTGCCCAACTACTCGGATATGCAAAGCATGAGGGAATTAAAATGTATCAGGGTATATGACAAATTCAAACCATGCATTAGAGCGAAAAAGAGATGTGAATGACCTGGGAGTGATAATGTCAGAAGATCTTGCCTTCAAAGACCACAACTATGTATCTACCTCATTGGCTGGGAAAATGATAGGACGGATAATGAGAACCTTCAAAACTAGGGATGCCAAGCCAATGATGACACTCTTCAAATCGCTTGTTCTCTCTAGGCTGGAATACTGCTGTACACTAACGCCCCTTTCAAGGCTGGCGATATTGCAGACCTGGTGAGCATACAGAGAACTTTCACAACACACATAAGTACAATAAGGCACCAAAATTACTGGGAAGGGTTGAAGGTCCTTGATCTGTATTCTCTGGAATGCAGGCAAGGTCCTGGAGGGATTAATACCAGACCTGCACACAAACATCACTCCCTTTGAAAGGAAAAGTCTCGGCAGGAGATGCAACAATCCCCTGATGAAAAGCAGGGGTGCCACGAGTGCTTTGAGAGAGAACACAATAAGTGTCCGGGGCCCAAGACTGTTCAACTGCCTCCCAGCATACTTAAGGGGGATTACCAATAGACCCCTGGCTGTCTTCAAGAAGGCACTGGACAGACACCTAAAGTCAGTACCTGACCAACCGGGCTGTGGTTCGTATGTTAGTTTGCCTGCGGCCGGCAGTAACAGCCTGGTTTATCAGACCCTGATCCACCTTGAGGCCTGATGCTTGACCAAGCCACAAGAGCATTGACCCCCGAAACCCTCTCCAGGTAAACACCCAAGATAGCAAAAATCTGCAAATTGTTCGGAAGCCAAAGTCGTGGTTCTTTGTACCTCATGGCTAGAAAGAATTTTTTTTAGAATTGGCAATATTAAGACATGATAAACATTCATTACGTAATTATTAAAACTCAGTTCATTTATAATTGAGGCTACTGTGCATAGCCTGAAGCCAGATTCCTGTATGAATGATTTAGATTGTCTGAAGTGTTGTAGTTCCACACCGAGGAATTAGGGCCTATTTTCATGCTTTCTTGTATTAGACTAGCATCTGATCAAGAGTTGGGTGTGACAGATAAACTATAGTCATATCTTTCTTGATAAACTATAGATGTTTTTTTGTTTTATCTCTTAGACTGTTTCGGTCGTATATATACATCTTATGAGCCAATGTGTTTGACATATATATGCTTAAAAATTCTAGCGGCTTCAAATCAAGCAGGAGAAAGCTGGTAGACCCACATGTGAGAGAATGGGTCTGTGTGGTCAGTGTGTGTCGACTTTGAGGTGTATTTTCGTATAGAATTTATGTGTATATTCTCATTTTCTTGGGTCTCATTTGATAAAATAAAAAAACATATTACAGAAATGGAGATGATTTTGATTATTTCACGATGAGAAAAACCCTTGAAATTGAGCTCAAATAGCGGAAATTTTTAAATTTTTGCCAATGTTCAAGAGTAAAAAAAAATCATCCCAAAGTGTCCAATGCACATGAACTGGTGAGTCCTAATATTCTTTCACAAGTGTACTGATATTATTTATGCCATTTTTACAATAATGCAGTAGTCTGCATAACAGTAAACTTCCTGTTTTTTTGTGTGAATAAGAAATCAAAAAGAAAGCAAGAGTAATATAAGAGGGGCCTGGAGATGTGATTAATGAACAGAGAAAATGTTATTTTAGTGCAGGAATGTCGCATTGTTTATTTCTGGACCCTATTTGAAATTGGCATCTTTTTAATTTGTGTGAAACTGGCCAAATTGCCAATTTCACGTAAATGGCCGATTTTTTGTACTCAGCTGAGGAAAAATGGAGTTCAAAAGAAATAGCTATGTGTTTGGTAAAACTGGAATAATGGAATTGGCCAAAAATATGGCTCAAATTTGGGGGAAATTGCCGATACGCATATATCCCCAAAGATTGCTAACTTTGTGAGAGCATAATTCCATAAGTTTTCCCACAAATTTTGTACTTTTGTTGTCATTAGTATGGGGTAAAGAGTTCTCTATCATTTCTTAAGAATTTTTTTTTTTTTTTTTTTTCAAATATTTCCAACATAGAATGACAGTTTCTGAAATGGGCTTGCGACAGTCAGACAGTTAAAAAATTAAATATATATTTACATACAGAAAATAAATAAATAAAATGGATAAATAAACATTTAACATCACACTTATCTTTATTGAAGACTCTTGTTGGTGTATGGAAGGGCAGGAGGAGGGGGGGAAGGAGGGGAGTTTATTATGCTTCAGTATGACACTAATATCATGTCTATGGCTTATTTATCTATCACATTCTTCTAATAAGACATAATAAACAAAATTAAAAACAAAGAAAACATGATAAATACTCTATAGTGAATAAAATGTCATAACGTATGTGAGGAGTAAGTAATGGTCGTGTTGTTGTTGGGGTTTTTAAGGGCCACTGAAGGGGAAGCCGTACATATTAGTGGTAGTAGAGGGGGCAGCAGAAGCCACCACCTCTTCACACAAACAATTTTATGTACAGTAGACCGCATTTAGCACGGTAGTTACATTCCTGAAAATGCTGTTAGGTAAAATCGTGTGAGAGAACTGAAGAACGTATGGGAAAAAATAGGGTTACGTTCCTGCGAGCCCCCCAAAAAGCCAAAAAACCTTTTTTTAGGTTTTTCACATCTTACAAAATAAAAAGTGAATATGTAGTTTTGTTCATTGTTGTGATGTATTGTGTTGTTTTTACTATTTAAAGACTACAAAGTAACCAGAAATAATAGTACACTTTCTTCCCTTTAAAATTTGGGGGTGTTGGTGTTTGTGGATGATTGTGAAGAGAGTAGAGAGTTATGTTGTGGTCTACTGGGCTGAGGTGGATGGTAGGGGTTCTGGTACTGAAGTTGATGGTTGTACTGGAGTGTCTAAGTCATTCTGTCAGTCAAGTCCCCTCAGTAAGTCAGTCGGGTCACTCAGAAAGTCAGTCAAGTCTTCAGTAAGTCAGCCAAGTCACCCCAGTAAGTCAGTCAAGTCATTCAGTAAGTCAGTCAAGTCATTCAGTAAGTCAGTCAGTCATTCAGTAAGTCAGTCAGGTCACTCGTAAGTCAGTCAAGTCACTCAGTAAGTCATTCAGTCAGTCAGTCAAGTCATTCCAGTAAGTCAGTCAAGTCACTTGGCAAGTCAGTCAAGTCACTCAATAGTCAGTTCAAGTCAGTAAATCCATCAAGTCACTCAGTAAGTCATCAGTCAGTCAAGTCACTCAGTAAGTCAGTCAAGTTATTCAATAAGTCAGTCAGTCATTAAGGAAGTCATTCAAGTCACTCGGTAAGTCATTTTCAGTCATGTTTACCTCTTTTTCTGTGTACAAAGTAACACTTTATTACGGCTAAGGTTATCTCTCGTCTAATAACTTTGTTTCTTTGTTTAACCCCTAAACGGTTTCCCAAATATATATGCCTCCAAATTTGGCATGATCGGCATAGAATGGGTCTTAACACTTATTGTGTACCATATAAAGAAAATCTGGGACAACTTAGTACCTTGTGGGAGCGCCAGTTAAATTGAGTGCCAGTTAAATTGAGCGCCAGCTAGAGCAAACAGTGCAGCAAACACCAAGGATTCACTGATGTAATATCACATTAACACTCCCTTTGTAAAAGGAAAGTGATGTTAACCCCAAGTTTAGGGTCTGTCTATCTGTCTCTGTCTATCTGTGTCTGTCGATCTCTGTCTGTCTCTGTGTATCTCTGTCTGTCTATCTGTCTCTATATCTTTTAATCTGTCTCACAGGTACTCACAAATACAATTATACATAGTGTAAATTACCTAGGATAACCTAAAAAATCCGAAATGCTATACTGTGCTTGTAGATATAATACATAAGAATACCTGTTGGTTCACAGTGACTTCTCTGAGACAGAGACAAGCAGAGAGATGGAAAGAGACAAGCAGACAGAGAGACAAGACAGAGATACGGATAATCAGACATACCAGCTCATCAGACACCACCTTTATCTCTGCACCCTCACTGGCACCCATCAAATGTCATCCCATATCTTATCTCTGCACTATCTCTGCACCCTTGCTGGCACCCATCAAATATCATGGCTTATCTCATCTTATCGCTGCCTTCCCAGATGCTTATCACTGACACTGTATTAGCATTGCTTCAAGGGAACTTCTTCCTTCTTCCTCCTCCTCCCTTCTTCCTTCTTCTTCTTCTTCTTCTTCTTCTTCTTCTTCTGTACTCCCGTGTATCCAAAACATTGCTGGGACCTATAAATACTTTATATATATATATATATTCCTAGACAATAGTAAATGACCAGGGCAGGTGTAAATGTGCACCTGTAAATATGTTTGTGATAATTTGAGTACAATTTTAGTACCTAATATTATTGTCAGAACAAAGATTGGTTATGAAATGACAAGAACTACAATAAATTGTAATTTTCAGAACATATAAATTATATAAAATAATATAAAAGTGAGAAAAAATGGTATATTGGCAACACTTCTGCAAGCAACAGGACTTGATGTTGCCACCAGGTGAGCGTTAAGTGCCAACTTTGCAGCCTCATATCTCAGCAAGTACTGACCCTAATTTTTTTTTATTTTAATCCTATAACACTTAGAAAATTTTTCTCTTTATTTCAATGAAATTTCTTTTTTTTTTATTTTTCAAAATATCTGGGGCACTGGGGGAGAGAAAAGTATATATACATTTGGACCTTGGACCATTTAGGGGTTAATTCTAAGACATAAGTGCTTATACCTCTTCGTGCCACTTTCAGCTGGTCTGGCTACTGGTTGTCATAATTGCTTGGCAGATAAAAGATTTAGTAACCCTTTGAGGGTTTTCGTCGTACTAGTACGTCTTACACGTAGGGGTTTTTGACGTACTAGTACTCATAAATTCTAGCGGCCTCAAATCTAGTGGGAGAAAGCTGGTAGGCCTTCATATGAAAGAATGGGTCTATGTGGTCAGTGTGCACAGTCTAAAAAAAATCCTGCAGCACACAGTGCATAATGAGAAAAAAAAAACTTTGACCATTTTTTTTTAATAAATCAGCGACTTTGCAGTGTATTTTCGTATGGTATTTATTGTTGTATTCTAGTTTTCTTGGGCTCATTTTATAGAATGGAAGACATATTACAGAAATTGAGATGATTTTGACTGGTTTACAATGAAAGGTGCCTTGAAATTGAGCTCAAAGTAGCAGAAATGTTCGATTTTTACCAAACTTCAAAAGTAAACAAATCGTGCCAAGCGTGCAATACACGTCAACTGGTGAGTCTAATATTCTTTCACAAGTGCACCAATAATATTTATACCATTTTTACACTAATGCAGTAGTCTGCATAACAGTAAATCTTATATTTTTTGTGAAAATAAAAATTCAAAGTGGAAAGCAAAAGAATATAAGAGGGGCCTTGAGGACGTGACTAATGACTAGAGGAAATGTCATTTTAGTGCCAGGAATGTCTTTCTTGTTTATTCTGGACCTATTCGGAAATTGGCATCTTTTGAAATTTGTGTGAAATTGGCAAAATTGCTAAATTCTGACCACTGTACTATATAGTTGAATTTCATAAATGAGTAGTTTCTTGCACCCATTCGATAGAAAAAATGGAGTTCTAGCGAAATATTCATGTTTTTTGTCGACTAGTACAGTGAAATTGGCCGAAAATGGGTGCAAAGTGGGCAAAATCGCCGATGCGTAAACATCGCCGAGACCGCTAACTTTGCGAGAGCATAATTCCGTAAGTTTTCTATCAAATTTCAAGCTTTTGGTGTCTTTATGATCGGGGAAAAGATTCTCTATCTTTTCATAAGAGAAAATAATTTTTTTTTTTTTTAATTTGGCCGACCCTGAGAACGAGTTTCGGAGAGGGCCTGTCGACCCTCAAAGGGTTAAAATATCATAGCACAATTCACAAACACAGTTGCCTTGTAGCAGAGAAAGACTGGACTGGACACACATGAACTATGAATGCTGGGATGGTGGGGTGGTGCCAGGGAGTGGTAGGGGATGGCAGGGGTGGTGTCGGAGAGTGGTAGGGGATGGTGGAGGGCTCCCCAGCTACTCCACAACAAGGCGGCCGCTTGAGCAAGAGAGAATTATTTTTTACCTTCCCACAAACCGAACCATGTTAACCCTTTCAGGGTCCCAGGCCAAAATCTGAAGTGGTGCTCCAGTGTCCAAGAAATTTTGAAAAAAAAATTTTTTTTCTTACAGAATTGAAGATAATATTTTTGTGAAGGTAATAAACAAAAAAAAAATCTGATCAGTACTTACCGAGATACAGCAGCGGGAAGTTGACCCCCAAAAAGACCCGGTGGCGGCAACATCAGTGACTTCCGCAAAATCGCATTTTTTTATTTTGCGTTTTTAATACTTTTTTCTTTTCTTTTCTAATTTTTTTTCTAATAACATTTGTGGCCTGTGAGACCAGTATAATGTATATTGTATAAGTGTACACTCATTGTATTCAACACAATAACTGCACTAATTTGTTTATCATTATATTGCTTACAAAACTTGTTTACAAGTTTATTGTAAACAAAATGATGAAAATATTAGTGCGGTTATTGTGTTGAATACAATGGTACCATATGGTACAATGGTGCCATAGGGTGCAATGGTACCATATGATACAATTGTACCATATGGTACAATGGCATCATATGATACAATGGTACCATATACAATGGTACCATATGGTAGAATTTGGTACAATAGTACCATTTGGTACAATGGTATCATATACAATGGTACCATATGGTGCAATGGTACCTTATGGTACCATATGGTGCAATGGTACCATATGGTACATTGTACCATACAGTACAGTGATACCATATAGTTCATTGTACCATATCGTACTGTATGGTACTGTTGTATTCAACACAATAAACACACTAATATTTTCATCTTTATATTTTTTACAATAATTGTTTACAACAAAAGTATGCAAAAGTAATGTTCTATTATATATTTACAAATGTACAGGAACTCCACATGTTACTTGAGGTGGATGACATAGACAGAGCGCTTTGTCTTGGAAACTGCTGAGTCAGTAGCTAGCTTGTGTCGCCACTCACTCAGTCTTGGCTGGTGCCTCCTGCCACCAACACGTCCTATTGACCATATGGTACATGGTATCATATGTTACAGGGTACCATATGGTACATTGTACTATATGGTATAGGGTACCATACAGTACAGGATAACATATGGTACAGGATAACATATGGTGCAGGGTAGCATATGGTGCAGGGTACCATATGGTGCAGGGTACCATATGGTGCAGAGTACCATATGGTGCAGGGTACAATATGGTACAGGGTACCATATGGTACAGGACACCATATGGTACAGATACAGGGATCCCTATGGAAATAAGTCATCCTGACTTTTTTGGGTTATCCTAGGATTTTATACATATGCTGCTATGTATGATGATCTATGTAACTGTATTTCTGTACACCTGAATAAACTTACTTAAGCGCCTGTGGCATTGTAAGTAAGTTTATTTAGGTATACACAAATAAAGTTACATAGAATATCATACTTAGCAGCATATGTTTGGAGAACCTAGGATAACCCAAAAAGTCAGACAGACTTATTTCCATTAGGGTCCCTGTACCCTGTACTATATGGTATAATGCACCATATGGTACAATGTACCATATGGCACATAGTACCATATGATACCATTGTATGACATGGCACCATTGTACCATATGGTACCATATGGTTCAAAACCATAGAATTCCTCTTCAGCTCCACTCACTCAGTCTTGGCTGTGCCTCCTGCCCCCAACACGTCCTATTGACCATATGGTACATGGTATCATATGTTACAGGGTACCATATGGTACATTGTACTATATGGTATAGGGTACCATACAGTACAAGATAACATATGGTACATGATAACATATGGTGCAGGGTAGCATATGGTGCAGGGTACCATATGGTACAGGTACCATATGGTGCAGAGTACCATATGGTGCAGGGTACAATATGGTACAGGGTACCATATGGTACAGGACACCATATGGTACAGATACAGGGATCCCTATGGAAATAAGTCACCCTGACTTTTTTGGGTTATCCTAGGATTTTATACATATGCTGGCCTGCCTAGCATCTACACCATCCTAATGCAGACACAACTTCGCTGGGCAGGTCACGTTGCTCGCATGCCAGACCCCCGGCTGCAAAGAAACTCTTGTTTGGCGAACTACAGCATGGAAAGCGCTCTCAAGGAGGCCAAAAGAAGCGCTACAAGGACACTATTAAGACTGCTCTGAAAGCTTTTAACATCAACCACACCATGTGGGAGCTGATAGCTCAGGACAGGAATGACTGGCGAGCAGTTGTCCAGAAAGGGGCAATATCCTGCGAGGCAAGCAGAATTTCACTAGCTGAGTAGCGCAGTCAGGCGAGGAAGACCAGAGCCATCAGACCCCTCGATGCTGCCACCCTTCCCTGTCCACACTGCCAGAGAACGTTTCGTGCGCGGATTGGCCTGACAAGTCATCTGCGTACCCACCAACTTCGACCCCAGGATGACTAGATGGTCCTCGTCGAATCGACGGACAAACAACATACATAACATGTATGATAATCTATGTAACTGTATTTGTGTACACCTGAATAAACTTACTCAAGCGCATGTGGCATTGTAAGTAAGTTTATTTAGGTATACACAAATAAAGTTGCATAGAATATCATACTTAGCAGCATATGTTTGGAGAACCTAGGACAACTCAAAAAAGTCAGACTTATTTCCGTTAGGGTCCCTGTACCCTGTACTATATGGTACAATGTACCATATGGTATAATGCACCATATGGTACAATGTACCATATGGCACATTGTACCATTGTACCATATGATACCATTGTATGACATGGCACCATTGTACCATATGGTACCTTATGGTTCAAAACCATAGAATTCCTCTTCAGCTCCACTTCCATCAGTCTTAGAACTGTAAGTTGTGAAGAGGAGAGTCAGAATTCGCCCGGAGAGTGAGTGGGGTGTGAGAGCTTCCTTGCTGCCAGGCATAATGAACAATGCTACTTAGGCGGTGTTCCCACAATGCCTTGCGCGCGCCCAGATTTTTTCTAGTGTGCACACTGACCACTCAGACCCATTCTCTCAGATGTAGGCCTACCAGCCTTCTCGTGCTAAATTTGACGCCGCTAGAATTTTGGCGTAGATCAACGGTTTGGACCCTGAACGTAAAGCTGTAGATCTATGGGATGGACCCTGAAAGGGTTAAATTAGTTATACAACGTACAGTGGACCCCCGCATAACGATATTAATCCGTGCATGAGAGCTCATTGTTATGCGAAATTATCGTTATGCGAATGAATTTTCCCCGTAAGAAATAATGGAAATCAAATTAATCTGAGCAAGACACCCAAAAGTATGAAAAAAAAATTTTACCACATGAAATATACATTTTCCTACACACAAAGAGGATACATGCACAATAGTAGAGTAGTACATGCACAGTATATATTGTGCATGTACAACTCTACTAAATGAAGAATAAATGACACCTTTATTGAAGATGCAGCAATGACTGATGAGACACTGTGTCCTGGGAGTGCCTTTTCCTCCTGAGTACTGTTTGGCATTTTCTTCCAGAACAGGCCTTATCACACTGTGTATGCCACTACGATTCTTAAATCTCTCAAACCAACCTTTGCTGGCTTTAAATTCACCAATATGAGCACTGTCATGTGGGTTTTCGATACGTGGATAGGGTAAGAATACTCACGTAGGCTGGTAGTACGTATAATATATAACGGGAAGTATGGAAAGCGCCAACAGCCGACCTGCCTCTCTCTGCTCTCTATCTCTGACTGACTCACAAGTGCCTATGGGTGAGGGGGTGTTTGAAATCCTGCTATGGTCAGCAGCAATATGAATACAGTCAGTGATTCAAACAGAGACGGTTGGTAGTGAGTCATCTACTGGTACACTGGTTACTGGTAACTGGTTACTACTACTGAGAGCTCGGCGACGCTAACGTATGTCGTCCCGACATACAACTAATACAAACTAGAGATGGCAGGTGTACGGCTTGGGCTGATTCATATACAATGTCAAAGTACACAACAATTGAACATTATAACATACATAAGTAGAACATTGGAATGGAAGCTTACGTAACTGAAACTGTAATGCAATACAAGGTATAATACTATAGCACAACTCATCGAATGAGACTCAACATTGGGATTACACAATAGAAATGATAAAAAAAAATTTGATCGATTGATCTGTTTTTCATGTGATTCTACGGATTCTGAGGAAGGAATATATACAAAGAAAGAAGTGTTTAACAGAAGGGCAGATTCGGTGCACTCAAATCTAGACTGTTAACTCTCAGAATTCGGAGAGAACGTGAACACAAAAAAAAAAAATTCTTGAATACTGATAAGTTGATACTGTAATTATTCATCTATACAGGTTATTTACATTTAACCCCAACTCTGCTAGGGTGAGATTGATTATGCAGAATGAGTGTCATCTCTGGGGGATCAAACTCTGTTGCACTGGCTAACTCATGCTGTATTTGAGGCAAATCTGAATGGTAGTTACAAATGATATTTGGGGGATTTCTCAATACCTTCGTGAAATTTAGGGAATAACGACATTCGGGTTTGATCTTTCTGACTGAGTATCAGAGGAAGAGAGTACAGGATCAGGAGGATTTTCAGAGTCTGTCACATTAGTCTGGGTTGGAACATCATTGTCATCACATACTAACTTAATGTGATCTAAATGCGATTTTTTTATACTGACCAGTACTAATTTCTCTAACCTTATACTTATTTACCAGTGATATGTTCTACTACTCATAAGGACCAACAAACTTTTGATCAAGCTTAGGCATTGCAGACGTTTTGTTAAAGTTAGTCAGCATAACTCTCGAACCTACTTTGATTTTGGATGGCTTTGCTCGAGTGTTTGTGACTCTTGTAAATTCTGCTGTTGATTTATGAAGTGTTCATGGATTCTTCTAAAAACACTTTGAGCTAAGCTGGTACCATTTGCTATGAAATCATCAGGGTTGTAATTTGGTTTCGGATTAGAATATAGCAACTCATAAGGCAAACGTTTATCTACACCATACAATGCATAATGTGGAGTGTCCACCTATGGAAACTTTTGTAAGCAGAATTTATAGCACACTGCACATCAGGTATAAACTTCATCCCAAGTTTCACTGTTGGGATTGATGTGGCTCTCAAGACTTTCAAGTACTTTTTTATTGGTTCGTTCCTCTAACCCATTGCTGGCAGGATGATGAGGAACAAGGGTGGATTAGAGATCTTGTACAAGGTGCACAAATTTTCAAAAATCTCATTACAGAATTCACCCCCATTATCTGTTACTAGTGACTTAGGGTGGTATGCCTTGCAGATAATGCTTTCTTTAAACGCTTTAGCTACTGTCTCGGCAAGTTCTTATCTGCAATAGGAACTAACTCACAATATCTGGTGAAATGGTCTACCATAACACATAGATGTTTGTTTGCCCTGGAGTGAACTTTGGGAAAAATAGTTAACAAATCTAGCGCAACTCTTTCCCACGGTTCGCTAGTATTTGGATACACTGGATTGGATTAGGCCATTAGCATTACCTTTATGTTGCATGCAACACTACATTCAAAACTCAGAAATACATTGCCATACGAGGCCAAAAGTATTTCAATCTGGCTTGTTTTACTGAACGATCCATACCAGGGGGCGCAACACCTGGTACATCGTGAACTAGCTGTAAGGCTACATTCACTAGTGGACTGTGGAATTACTAACTGGTATACTCTTCTGCTAGGAGTACCCACTCGGCTGTTCGATACAGAAATTCTTGGTTCATGACAAAGTCACTGATGGGTTTCTGGTGGCTTTCACAGTCAGAATAAGATCTTCCTGGGGGCAGGAATCAAATTACACCAGACCACTGGGATCTGTTTATTGAGCATTCTTTACATCTCAGCACTAAATGGAGGGTCTGCAGTTACTATACTAACATGTTGCGATAAGGGATCTGCGACTACATTGACTTGCCAGGTAAGTGTTCAAAGGTGGGGGTTGAACTCTTGGATTGTCAAGGTCCATCTGGCTAACCTTCCAGTAGGTTGTTTGTTCTGGAATAAAGGTATCATGGAGAGTGGTCTGTCAAGACATGAACAGAGTACTGATAAATAATGTCTCGGAAGTGCTTTAAAGACCCTACTATTGCTAAAGCTTCTTGCTCAGTTACTGTAAATTACGTTCAGCCTTCGTAGGACTCGGCTAGCAAATGCTACTGCGTTGTACTTGCCATCGGGCTTCTGACTAAATACGGCACCTATGCAATAGAACTAGCATCAGAGTCAGATAGAAGGGCTTAGAAAAATCTGGAAATTTCAAAATTGGAGCAGATGTTAGTTTTTCTTTTAGAGTTTGGGGAAAGCTCTTTCTTGACGGAAGGTCCAAAAAAAAAGGAGCATCTTTTTTTAAGCAACTCAGTTAAGGAGCAGCTATGGAAGAAAAATTGGCAATGAAAGATCTATAAAAAGGGCCCGCTAAGCCCCCAAAGGATCTTACGGCATCAGCAGTTTTGGGAGTTGGAAAATTTAGTACTGCAGTTACTTTACTTTGGTCAGTTTTAACCCCTCTAGGAGTGACTATGTGACCAAGAAACTTAATTTCTGATCTGAAAAATTGACATTTAGACAGTTTGATCTTTAAATGGCTTCTTCAAGCGTACCAAGTACTACATCAAGTCTTTTCAAGTGTGTATCCACGTCTTTAGACATGACGATTATGTCATCTAAGTACACCCATAAATGCATTACCTATGAGACCTCTAAAGATATTAGTTCATGAGCCTTTAGAACGTGATAGGGGAGGATCGTAATTCAAACGCCATACGGAAAGGGAAATGATAATGACCTGTAGGAGTGGAGAATGCAGTTAGCTCTTGGCTGTCCTATGAAGAGGGACTTGCCAAAAAAACCCCTTTTAAAAAATCCAGGGTTGAAAAGACTTTGTTATCTCCGATGTTACGTAAAAGATCACCCAGTACAGGGATGGGAAAACGATCTGGAAATAGTTTTCGCATTTAACTTTTAAAGTCAATCACTGGGCGCCAAGTACCATCCTTCCCAGGTTCAGTGGACCCCGCATGCCGCTGCATCGCATACCGTACAATCTGCATACCGCTCGCTTTTTCACAAAAATTTGCCTCCCATACGCCCAAAACCCGCTCGCCACTCTTCGTCCGAGATGCGTCCATGGTGCGGCCTGAGCCATGCTCACATGTTCCCCGGGGGCATTGTTTACCAGCCAGCCTCCGCGGTAACATCCAAGCATACAATCCGGAACATTTCGTATTATTACATGTTTTGGTGATTTTTTTTTGGGGAAAAAAAGTGACCTTGGGCCCCAAGAAAGCTTCTAGTGCCAATCCTACAGCAAATTTAAGGGTGAGAATTACTATAGAGATGAAGAAAAGATCATTGATAAGTATGAAAGTGGAGTGCGTGTCTCCGAGCTGGCCAGGTTGTATAATAAACCCCAATCAACCATCGCTACTATTGGTGGTTTCAGCTGCTGCTGCACTGTCAGCTGCTGCTGCACTGTCAGCTGCTGCTGCTGTTGTACCACCGTCAGCTGCTGCTGTTGTACCACCGTCAGCTGCTGCTGCTGTAGTACCGTCTGCTGCTGCTGTAGCATCGTCTGCTGCTGCTGTACCATCGTCTGCTGCTGCTGTAGCATCGTCTGCTGCTGCTGTAACATCATCTGCTGCTGCTGTTTGCATCAATCTGCTGGGTGCTGTAGCATCGTCTGCTGCTGCTGTAGCATCGTCTGCTGCTGCTGTAGCATCGTCTGCTGCTGCTGTAGCATCATCTGTTGCTGCTGTAGCATCGTCTGTTGCTGCTGTAGCATCGTCTGCTGCTGCTGTAGCATCGTCTGTTGCTGCTGTAACATCGTCTGTTGCTGCTGTACCACCGTCAGCTGCTGCTGCTGCTGTAGCACCGTTGTTGGTGTGGCTTATTGAGAATACCCAAAAAACAATTAACCCCAGAGGATTTGCCACCCAGGATAACCCAAAAAAGTCAGTGTCATCAAAGACTAACTTATTTCCATTGGGGTCCTTAATCTTGTCTCCCAGGATGCAACCCACACCAGTCGACTAACACCCAGGTGAAACAGGGAAAAATGCCTGGAACTAGTGCTCATATTGGTGAATTTAAAGCCAGCAAAGGTTTGGGTTTTGAGAGATTTAAGAATCGTAGTGGCATACACAGTGTGATAAGGCCTGTTCTGGAAAAAAATACCAAACAGGACCTACATTTACTCAGGAGGAAGAGGCACTCCCAGGACACAGTGTCTCATCAGTCATTGCTGCATCTTCAATGAAGGTAAGTGTCATTTATTCTTCTTTTTAGTAGAGTAGTACATGCCCAATATATATTGTGCATGTACTACTCTACTATTGTGCATGTATCCTTCTCTTTGTGTGTAGGAAAATGTATTTTTTCATGTGGTAAAATTTTTTTTTTCATACTTTTGGGTGTCTTGCACGGATTAATTTGATTTCCATTACAGTGGACCCCCGCATACTGATTTTAATCCGTGCAAGAGGGCTCATTGGTATGCGAAATAATCGAGTATGGAATGAATTTTCCCATAAGAAATAAATGGAAATCAAATTAATCCGGCAAGACACCCAAAATATGAAAAAAAAAATTTTTACCTCGTGAAATATACATTTTCCTACAACAAAAAGAAGGAACTGCCAATAGTAGAGAGTCATCACATATATATTGTGCATGTACTAGTCTACTAAATGAAGAATAAATGACACTTACCTTTATTGAAGATGCAGCAATGACTGATGAGACACTGTCCTGGGAGTGGCCTTTTCCTCCTGAGTACTGTAGGTCCTGTTTGGTATTTTCTTCCAAGAACATGCCTTATCACACTGTGTATGTCACTACGATTCTTAAAATCTCTCAAACCAACCTTTGCTGGCTTTAAATTCACCAATATGAGCACTAGTTCCAGACATTTTTCCCTTTTCACCTGGGTGTTAGTCGATGGTGTGGGTTGCATCCTGGGAGACAAGATTAAGGACCCCAAAAAGGAAATAAGTTAGACAGTCTTCGATGACACTGACTTTTTTGGGTTATCTGGGTGGCAAATCCTCTGGGGTTAATTGTTTCTTGGGTTTTTCTCAATAAGCCACACCAACAACGGTGCTACAGCAGCAGCAGCAGCAGCAGCTGACGGTGGTTTCAAAAGCAACAGACGATGCTACAGCAGCAGCAGACGATGCTACAGCAGCAGCAGACGATGCCCACAGCCCGCAGCAGACGATGCTACAGCAGCAGCAGCGATGCTACAGCAGCGCAGCAGCAAACGCAGCAGACGATTGCTAAAAGCAGCAGCAGACGATGCTACAGCAGCAGCAGACGATGCTACAGCAGCAGCAGACAATGCTACAGCAGCAGCAGCAGCTGACATGCAGCAGCAGCTGACAGTGCAGCAGCAAACAGCAGCTGTACCACCAATAGTAGCGATGGTTGATTGGGGTTTATTATACAACCTGGCCAGCTCGGAGACACCACTCCACTTTCATACTTTTCAATGATCTTTTTCTTTATCTCTATAGTAATTCTCACCCTTATTGCTGTAGGGTTGGCACTAGAAGCTTTCTTGGGGCCCATGGTCACTTATTTTCCAGATAAAATCACCAAAAAACACTGTAAAATACGAAAAGTTTCGATTATATGCTTTGCTGCTACCCCGGAGGCTGGGTGGTAAACAATGCCACCGGCGGAACATGTGAGGCTGGCTAAGGCGCACATTGGACGCGTTCTCGGACGAACAGCGGTGAGCGGGGTTTTTTTGCGGGATGCAAGGCAAAATTTTGCGATTAAGCAAGCGGTATGCGGATTAATCGTTATGTGATGCCAACGGTATGTGGGGGTCACTGTATTTTCTTATGGGGGGAATTCATTCGATACCGAACATTTCGATAACAATCAGCCTCTTGCACGGATTAAAGTTGCTATGCCGGGCTCCACTGTACTAGGATCAAGGGGCGCATTCCAAGGTGTTGCTGGGTGCAATAAACCCCAATTAATTTTTTGGTTGTTTCAATTCTTCTCCCGGCAGCAAACTTGTAGGGAAATTCTGTCCCGGGGAAAGGGGTAGATGGGCAAAAATTTCGCATTTCCCCAATTTTGGAAGGGACGAGGGCCAAAAGCTTTAAAAAAACCTTTTTCACCTGGGGCGGGGTTTTAGGGGACGTTTTTCCTAAAAAACCGGTTGGAATGTTATCTAAGGGAAAGGGGCCCCGGGGGAAAACCCCAAAGGTCTTTTCTTCCTCCCCTGGGAAAAAGGGATTAAAAGGTCCAAGTTGGTTTTTGGGCTCCCTGGCCAAAAAATTTAGCAGGAAAAATGGTCGGGACAATCCCCAAAAAAACCCAGAAAAAGGGGGATTGGAAACAAAAGATTTTATTTGCCCCTAAAGGCCCAACCCCACTGGACCAAAAAAGTTTGGGGGCCTAGGGAAAAAACGGTTTTCTGAACCCATTTCATCAAAAGGATGGTTCATAAAATAATTTTTTTGGGGGTCCCTGTAAAACAAACTTTTAACACCATTGAAACTAAAAAACCAAAAAGGGACAACCCCTGGACATTTGGGGCTGGACATAAACTTCGTCTGAAAGGCAGGAAAACACAACAAAGGAAGGTTTATATTTCCCAAAAAATTGGGGTTTTTAAGGGTCCCCTGTAAAAAATTTAAAATTTGAATTTTTTGCGGCTTTTAAGGGTTTGGGCCCCCAAAGCCCCCAAAAAAGGTAGTCAAGCCCCAAGGGCATGATGTAACGAACACTTGAATTAAGGGTTGCAGGAACAAACCCCAATTTAAAAGGGTTTCAGGGGGAAAGGTTTTGGGTCGAAACTGGGAAAAGGAAAACCCAAAACCCCCCCCCCCCCCCCCCCCCCCCCCCCCCAAAAAACCCCCCCCCCCCCCCCCCCCCCCCAAAACCCCCCCCCCCCCCCCCCCCCCCCCCCCCCCCCAAAAAACCGTGAAGTCTCTCCCCTTGGTAAAAAAAAATTTTTGGGAAGTGGGACCTCGGCCAACGCAGGTTTAGAACCAGCTACTCCCCAAAGGGGAGGAAAGTGAGTCGGTTCTACGAGAAGGACATGTCGAAACCCTGCTTATCCCTAAAAAAACTAGCCCTAAAAATTATGATTTTGCGCACCCCCCAGAGCCCATGAAAAAATAACGGGCGACAATAAAACAAATGCTTGCACTAAAAGGGGCCCTAGGGTTTGCTTTTGGGAAGTTAGGTGCAAACAAAAAGGGTGGTTTGTCATCAGAAAAAAGATTTTTTTCCCAATTTTCACCCCCAAAAATCATCAAAAGTCAGGGGACGTGGGGAAGCAACATCATCAGCAGGATTCTCATTTCGAGACTGCTTAAGGTTTAAAAGAATTGTGAAGGGGATGGTGTTCTCATTATCACCTACTGTCACCAGGGGAGGGTTTTTGACTGGGGCGCTCAAATTCCCCCAAATTGGGGGAATGAGCCGGTTCTGGTTAGTTTGAAAACCCACGATGTCTTTTCCCCCTTTTGGGGATCTCCCCCCCGGTTGGAAAAGGGCCACGGAAAGACCTAGAGTATAAAGGTTTCGAGGCTTTGGGGACCCCGATGTGCCCATGCCCAAAGGTATTCTATAAATAAGTACAGTGGGGAAAAGACTGACTGGAATTTCGTACGAGGGGCTTCCAAAGGTTTGACTATCGGGGACAATTAATTGCAATAGGGCCACGGAAACCACATTTTTAAACCCAAGGGTCCGCTGACTATGGTTACTGAAGTACTATAAATACTACGGGTTTATAATGCCCTCTGTACACTGGCCCTTGGTGATCGCGAACGGTTAAACGACCAGGGTTTGTTTTTTGTGGCAAAAAAACAAGGGTGGGGGCAGACTGGGGGCATATGTGTGAAATTATTTTTTGATACGGGAAAAGTCCCCTTTGGGGCAAAAAGGGAAAACGTACATGATTTGGGGGCTGTAATTTGGTTTCCACCCGTCACATTTGGGGTTTAAAGCCTAAATAAGCACACCCCGGAAACAGCCCTGCTTTAGTTCTTTGATTGCCCCAAAAAAGCTGCTTTTTTTAGCAAACGAGGGCGGGGAAAGGGTTTTTAACCTCGTCAGGGCCCAAAAGCTGGGGAAACCCGGGAAACAGAAATTGAAAAAATGATAAAAAAAAGTTTGTCTAATCTAACGGGCAAATGCACTCAACGATTCTTTAGTCAGGGGTTTTTAAACTTTCCCACAATTTCCCCGGGAAAAAACGACTATGGGTCAGCTTTTTTTTACTGGTAAAAAGGAAAGAACGAATCACCCCCTTTATATTGTACCACTTTAAGTTTCCTGAAGTCTCGCATTTAAAGGAGATCAACAACGTGAAAGGAAAGGGGGGATCGATGAAGAGCTTTTGTCGAAAAGTCTGATAAGACTTTCCCCCAAAGGGGGACCCCTTAATAGAGCTTTAACGGGGAGAACAAAATGGCAGTAAACCCCCATGCTTAAAAGACTATGTACAGGGGCCATTGAAAAAAGGTTTAACGCATAAAGGGGAAAAATCACGAGTAAAACTTTAGTTTTCCCCAGTGTCTGGGCCCGGTTGTCATCGAAAAGGAAACTGTGAGGACTGATAAACGGGAGACCGTAGCCTGAAGGTCTAAAGGTGTCGCTTTCCCTTTAATGTATCCTTGCGGTATGTGAGACTTTAAGGCAAAGAAGTTGCACAAGAAAAAATTAAAGGCAAAAAAAAACGAATAATAAAAATGTTAAAAAATTTGTTAAAATTAAAATAAGAGATGCAAAAATTCTCAGAAGTAAAAAAAAAAAATTTCTAAGATAACGGGCAAGGGGAAAGGGGCAACTAAATGAAAGGGGACTGCTGGAAAAGGGAAAAAAAAAATTACTTTGGGGAATTTACAACCCAAAAAAAATTACGGGAGACTAAATTTAAAAGGGAAAAAAGGCTGTCTGTACCCTTGCTAATAAAAAAATTAACTAATAAAATTTGGGTAAATCAATGTAAAAAGTATAAAATAAAAAAACAAAAATTGTATGAAACGAGAGATAACGGGGGAAATTAAATAAATTTTTTAAAAAATGCAAAACAAAATTTAAAAAAATAAAAACAAAAAAACAATTCAGGGAAAAAAAAATAAAATGAAAATCAAGACTCAAACAATAAAACTGAGAATAATAAAGCATAAAAATATCAATAAAAAAAATAATTTTCCTGCAGAACAAGTGAAAAAAAAAAATTCACTGCAGAACAAATGCAACAAAAAAATTTTAATGCAAACAAATGCAACAAAATAAATGCAAAAAAAATAATCCCAAAGCAGTAATTAAAAATTCACTGGGAAAAAAGTTGGAATTTAAATTTAAAAAAAAAAAATATGAAGAAAAAATGATTTAAACTTTAACGCCTTAATTTAAATTAGACAAAAAAAATTTACTCAAACAGAGTAAAGAAAAAACTTTACTTAAAAAAAAATTGAAAAATTTCACTAAAGTTTAAAAATTTTTCAAAGAAATATGAAAAATATGAATAAAAAAAACAAGAAAAAAACTGGAAGGGGGTAACACTTACAATTTGGGGGGGCACACAAAAACCCTTTCAAGTGGCGGGGGGACACAAAAAAATTTAAAAAAAAGTGGGGGGACAACACGGGAATTACAAGTGGCGGGGCACACACAACATATTCACTTATTCGTTTTGTTTAGTAAATTCTTAAAACAAAATTTTTTCTGTGACTGATTACGACAAAAAATTGCTGGCAAAAATTAAAGGTACACAAGTCCCGGGGAAAAGATCCCGGGAATTAAAACACGCTGGGGTACGAAAAAAAAAAACACAGAAATAAATGGTAATTTGGTTTTTACTGGGGGGGAATATCACTGCATTGAACTACAATGACAAAAACTGGAGAATTTCAACCTGAAAGAATACAAAAAAAAAATGAAAGAATTAAATTCACACGGAGTGACTGCGGGGACACTACACAATAATAAATTACTACAGGGGGCCTGGTCAAAGGGCCGGGGCGTGGGGGCGTTGACCCCTGGAACTCTCTCCCGGTAAAAAAACCAGGGAAAACGGGGAGAGTTTTGGGATAAAAAAAAAAAACAAAAAAATATTTTTAAAATGAGATGAGGGGATACAAAAGGAAAAAAAAATTGCAAAAAAAAAAAAAATGAGTCAAAGAAACACTGAGTCCCCACTGAAAACACAAGGGTTAGAGTACACCAAAAAATTCCCTGTAAATGTCTCACACCGGGAAATGTCTTTTAAAAGCAGGAAAATGTCTCTTTGAAAAATTAAACCCCTGAAGTCTGGAGTAGAAGGGGTTCTGGTATGAGGGGGGGAAAACGTCCTGGGCGGTGGGTGATGCCCCTACACCACACTGTCGTCGTGAAGAAATGCGCTTTCCGGTTTAATCACATAAAAGGCTTTATTTGTTGGGGCTCCCGCACAATCCCCTTGACCAATTATTTTGAGCCCAAAAAAAGTACGTATAGGGGGCCCCGGGACAGGGTGGGAAAACCCGCCACAGGTAGGGTGGTGAAGGGTGTTGGGGGGTGGGGGGGACAGGGGACAAGCTGGCCCCGTGCGCTCTCACTTTCCACCCCCCCACTTCTTACCAAAGCACAAGGGGGCAAAAAAATCACAATGCCCCAGGGGGTGATGAAAACCACTCTGAGCAGCTTCAAGCACAAGCGAAAATATGAAACAAAAACTTAGAGAACTTGCGTGGGGTTACTTCTCTCTCTCGTCGGTTTTGAAGCTGGGGTTGGGGTGACTGGCTTAACCCACGAGAATGGCTGACTTGGGGGAGGGTTTTAAAGATGCCCACAGCATGAAGGAGAGGTGGATTGGGGCTGAGACAGGGCTGGATGGGAGCTGAGGAGGCTTTTCTAGTGTTCACCTTCCACAGTTGGCTTATTAACGGGCCTTTAAATTTCCAAAAATCTGGGTAACCCCTCGGGGATTGAAGCAATTAACACATGAACTAACCCGGAAGCTTGAAAAAAAAAGGCTGCAACGGGGTTTTAGGCTGGAGTACACAATGGAGAAGAGTGAGGGGTAGCGAGTAGGTGGAGGTGGGGGAAATTTCACCTTTGACTGCCAGCAACCCACAAACAGTCTTCTAACGTCTGAAATCCCCTTAAATCCACGCCCACACCGGTGCCACATTTGTCATGTGGGTTTTCGATACGTGGTTAGGGTAAGAATACTCACGTGGCTGGTAGTACGTATAATATATAACGGGAAGTATGGAAAGCGCCAACAGCCGACCTGCCTCTCTCTGCAAATCTCTGACTGACTCACAATTTGCCTATGGGTGAGGGGGTGTTTGAAATCCTGCTATGGTCAGCAGCAATATGAATACAGTCAGTGATCACGCAGAGACGGTTGGTAGTGAGTCATTTACTGGTACAGGGGTTACTGGTAACTGGTTATACACTGAGAGCACTAGTTTCAGCCATTTTTCCTGTTCACCTGGGTGTTAGTGGACTTACCTGGAGTTTACCTGGAGAGAGTTCCGGGGGTCAACGTCCCGCGGCCGGTCTGTGCCCAGGCCTCCTGGTGGATCAGAGCCTGATCAACCAGGCTGTTGTGCTGGCTGCACGCAAAACAACGTACGAGCCACAGCCCATGTTTCCGGAACTGACTTTAGGTGTTTGGGTCCAGTGCCAGCTTGAAGACTGCCAGGGGTCTGTTGGTAATCCCCTTATGTGTGCTGGGAGGCAGTTGAACAGTCTGGGGCCCCCCTGACACTTATTGTATGGTCTCTTAACGTGTTTGTGACACCCCTGCTTTTCATTGGGGGATGGGTGCATCGTCTGCCAAGTCTTTTGCTTCGTAGTGAGTGATTTTCGTGTGCAAGTTCGGTACTGTCCCTCTAGGATTTTCCAGGTGTATATAATCTGTTCTCTCCCTCCTGCGTTCCAGGGAATACGGGTTTTTAGGAACCTCAAGCGCTCCCAATAATTGAGGTGTTTTATCTCCGTTATGCGCCCCGTGAAAGTTTCTCTGTACATTTTCTAGGTCGGCCATTTCACCTGCCTTGAAAGGTGCTGTTAGTGTGCAGCAATTTTCCACCCTAGATAGAACAAGTGACCTGAAGAGTGTCATCATGGGCTTGGCCCCCCTAGTTTTGAAGGTTCTCATTATCCATCCTGTCATTTTTCTAGCAGATGCGATTGATACAATGTTATGGTCCTTGAAGGTGAGATCCTCCCACATAATCACTCCCAGGTCTTTGAGTTGGTGTTTCGCTCTATTTTGTGGCCAGAATTTGTTTTGTACTCTGATGAAGATTTTAATTTCCTCTGTTTACCATATCTGAGTAATTGAAATTTTCATCGTTGAACTTCATATTGTTTTCTGCAGCCCATGAAAGATTTGGTTGATGTCCGCCTGGAGCTTTTCAGTGTCTGCAATGGAAGACATGTCATTTCAGATTCGGGTGTCATCTGCAAAGGAAGACACGGTGCTGTGGCTGACATCCCTTTTCTATGTCAGATATGAGGATGAGGAACAAGATGGGAGCGAGTACTGTGCCTTGTGGAACAGAGCTTTTCACCGTAGCTGCCTCGGATTTACTCTGTTGACGATACTCTCTGTGTTCTGTTAGTGAGGAAATTATAGATCCATCGACCCACTTTTCCTGTTATTCCTTTAGCACGCATTTTGTGCGCTATTACGCCATGGTCACACTTGTCGAAGGCTTTGCAAGTCTGTATATTACATCTGCATTCTTTTTGTCTTCTAGTGCATTTAGGACCTTGTCGTAGTGATCCAATAGTTGAGACAGACAGGGGCGACCTGTTCTAAATCCATGTTGGCCCTGGGTTGTGGGAACTGATGGGTTTCTAGATGGGTGGGGATCTTGCTTCTTAGGACCCTTTCAAAGATTTTTTATGATATGGGATGTTAGTGCTATTGGTCTGTAGTTCTTTGCTGTTTCTTTACTGCCCCCTTTGTGGAGTGGGGCTATGTCTGTTGTTTTTAGTAACTGTGGGACGACCCCCGTGTCCCTGCTCCCTCTCCATAGTATGGAAAAAGGCTCGTGATAGGGGCTTCTTGCAGTTCTTGATGAAACACAGAGTTCCATGAGTCGGGCCCCTGGGGCAGAGTGCATGGGCATGTCATTTATCGCCTGTTCGAAGTCATTGGCATCAGGATAACATCGGATAGGCTTGTGTTAATCAAATTTTGTGGCTCTCTCATAAAAAATTCATTTTGATCTTCGACTCTCAGTCTGGTTAGCGGCTTGCTAAAAACTGAGTCATATTGGGACTTGATTTAGCTCACTCATTTCCTTGCTGTTCTGTGTAGGACCCATCTTGTTTAAGTAGGGGCCCAATATGGACGTTGTTCTCAATTTTGATTTGGCATGGAGAAGAATATTTTGGGGTTTCTTTCGATTTCATTTATGGCTTTTAGTTCTTCTGGTGTGGGTTGCTTTCCTGGGAGACAAGATTATGGACCCCAATGGAAATAAGTTAGACAGTCTTCGATGACGTTGACTTTTTTGGGTTATCCTGGGTGGCTAATCCTCTGGGGTTAATTGTTTCTTGGTATTTCAATAAGCCACACCAACAGCGGTGCTACAGCAGCAGCAGCAGCGCAGCAGCTGGGCAGTGCTACAGCAGCAGCAGATGATGCTACAGAGCAGCAGATGGTACTACAGCAGCAGCAGCAGCGCAGCTGACGGTGGTACAGCAGCGGCAGCAGCAGCTGACAGTGCTTTCAGCAGCAGCAGCAGCTGACAGTGCTACAGCAGCAGCAGACGATGCTACAGCAGCAGCAGCGGTACTACAGCAGCAGCAGCAGCTGACGGTGGTACAGCAGCAGCGCAGCTGACAGTGCTACAGCAGCAGCAGACGATGCTACAGCAGCAGCAGACAATGCTACAGCAGCAGCAGACGGTACTGCAGCAGCAGCAGCTGACGGTGGTACAACAGCAGCAGCAGCTGACAGTGCTACAGCAGCAGCAGACGGTACTACAGCAGCAGCAGCTGATGGTGGTACAGCAGCAGCTGACGGTGCTACAGCAGCAGCAGCAGCTGACAGTGCTACAGCACCAGCAGCAGCAGCTGACAGTGCTACCAGCAGCAGCAGCTGATGGTGGTACAGCAGCAGCTGAGGGGTGGTACAGCAGCAGCTGACGGTGCTACAGCAGCAGCAGCAGCTGACAGTGTTGCAGCAGCAGCAGCAGCAGCAGTGACGGTGGTACAGCAGCAGCAGCAGCTGTACGGAGACACGCACTCCCTTTCATACTTATCAATGATCTTTTTCTTCATCTCTATAGTAATTCTCACCCTTATTGCTGTAGGGTTGGCACTAGAAGCTTTCTTGGGGCCCATGGTCACTTATTTTGCAGATAAAATCACCAAAAACACTGTAATAATACGAAATGTTCCGATTGTATGCTTGGATGTTACTGCGGAGGCTGGCTGGTAAACAATGCCACCGGCGGAACATGTGAGGGTGGCTCAGGCCGCACATAGACGCGTCTCGGACGAACAGCGTTGAGTGGGTTTTTTAGTGGTATGCGAGGCAAAATCTTAGCGATAAAATGTAGCGGTATGCGGATTTAACGTTATGTAAGGCCAACGGTATGCGGGGGTCCACTGTATTACATAAAATTGTGCCGCAATTCTTCAAACGTGCAATACTCAAATTGTGCCAAATAAACTCATGCTAAATGACGGTCTACTGTAATTTATAATAAGAAATATTTACACTTACCTTGGAGGAGATGTTAGTTTAATTATTTAATTTGATGGAGGGGATGCTGGCAGAGGTGTAGGGGGGTGGAAAATAGCAGGGCGGCATATGTTCAGTGGCCCTGTACACCTCTAACAACATTGGAGAGTTACTTTCGTGTTTTTTTCTGTCGCGTAATTGCTTAACTTAGTTGCTGCACTGTTAATGCTACACTTTATCACTGGCTGTCGCTATAGCTTTTATGGATACCTGCTCCTTTAGTATCATACATATCCTAGAATCACTTGAATCACCGAAGGGAGGCACATTCTCCCTCTCTATACTTCCTGCACTTTGGGACTTTGCTATGAGTTTTTCTTGAATTCTATCATGTTTCTTTTTTCTTTACAAATGGGCTGGCACTAGGAGCTTTCTTTTGGCCTATGGTGGCTTATTTAGCAGTTGCAAGCACAAAAAACAATGGGGTTATTATGAAATGTATCATATGAACCCATGGGGTGATGATTACTCACCACAAATCATACCACACTGACTCTCTGAATGTTGTGTGGGAGCCTTTGTGTATGCCCAGCCGCCCCTGGCCACACGGACGCATCCCGTATGACAGACAAATTGCGAGGCAAAACACGAACCGCGAGGCTTTATTTTGCCGAAAAAAGTTGCCGAATGTTGGATTTCACGAAAGTGACTGTCGCTGAAACTCCGAGGTCCATACATACATATATACATACATACATACATACATACATACATACATACATACATACATACATCCTCTCCTCTCACTTAACGACGGAGTTCTGTTCCTTAGACCACATTGCAAAATGAATTCGTCGCTAAGCAAGGAGCAGATAATGGTACAGTGGACCCTCCGATTTTGTCGATCTCAATTATCGCCGATTTCGGTTTTGGCCAACTTGTTTTGTCGATTTTTGGTTTCCGTTTTCGTCGATTATGTCTGTTTTCGCCGATCATAGGGAACCTGTCCAGTGCCCAACGAGCAGACAAAACTGCTTCCCACATGCATTCTCAGCCAGTATAGCATTGTTACCCGGTGAGTGAACATATCCCGCCAGGTCATAGGAAGTATTTCATAGTAATTCATTTTTTTGGCACTTGTTTATTGTGTGTGACTGCTAAATAAGCCACCATGGGCCCAAAGAAAGCTTCTAGTACCAGCCTTTTGGTAAAGAATATGAGAAACACGTTATACGTAATTCAAGAAGTTTGTAGAAAAATACGAAAGTGGTGGTGGTAGAGGGTGGTAGTGATGGTGGTAGAGGGTGGTAGTAATGGTGGTAGAGGGTGGTAGTGATGGTGGTTGTGATGATGGTAGATGGTGGTAGTGATGGTGGTTGAGGATGCCTTCTTCAGTGATTCAGCAATTCTACCAACTCCTTCAATATTGTTGGAGTTATATAGGGCTACAGAAAACACCGCTGCCTCAGCTGCAGCCTTCACCACCATTATTAACGGCTAATACTGTCAATGACCCATATACACCCAAGAGCAACAACACAACACCAGTTGCGACATACATAATAACTTATTTTATTCATTCTAGAGTACAGTGAACCCCGGGTAACGATGTCATCGGCTGACAAAAAAATTGGGTAGCGACATGTTTTTGCATCAAAATATTGGCTCGACTAACGACAAAGAACTCGGTTAAGGACATTCGTCCAGAATGTGGCCGCATGCCCTGAGCAGGCCTGGCCACTCCATGTACAGATAGTGTGCCATTGTTTACAAGCCAGGGAGGACGATTCCACGATTACATGTGATATACACCTACCATCCGACTTACGACTGAGTTTGGTTCCGAGAAACCGGTCGTAAGTCGAAATGGCCGTAAGCCGAACTTTACTACTGAATATCAACAAAACATTTTTGTAATGGCTTTATTTTGTTTTATTTTGGTATTTCATGTTTTACTTTACTTTTTATGTTGTTAGTACTGTATTTTATACTGTAAGGTTTAGGATAAACACTGTGTACAACACAAATAGTTGTTTATTTCCCAGAATTTGGCATAAAAAAACACGGTCGTAAGTCGAGTGGTCGTAGGTCGAGCAGGTCGTAAGTCGGATGGTAGGTGTATTTTGTATTATTCCATTGTTTTTAGTGCTTGTAATTTGCTAAATAAACCCCCATGGGCGAAAAGAAAGCTAGTGCCAGCTCTGTGGTAAAGGGGGGTGAGAAATACTATTCAGTTAAAGAAAGAGATCAGCACATAATACGAAAGTGGAATGCGTGTTCTCCGACTTGGCAGGTTGTTAACAAACCCCATTCATTCATCGCTACTATCTTGGCCAAAAAAAGGCAATCAAGGAAGTGTTGTTGCGAAAGGTTTTAAGTATGCTTAGAAAACAGAGATCGCAAATACTCGAAGATGTGGAGAGACTGTTGTTGGTTTGGATCAGCGAGAAAACAATTATCAGGATATAGTGTTTCTCAGTCAATATATGTGAAAGGCACTGGCACTTGCATGATGATCTAATTAAGAAAATGCCTGGAATTAGTGCTGATGTTAGTGAATTTAAAGGGCCCGCAAAAGTTGGTTTAAGAGATTTAAGAATCATTTGTGGTATACACAGTGTGTGGTAAGGCATGATGAGGCTACCAGTTTTGACAAAAAAGTGGCTGAAAAATATGTGCAGGTCTTTAAGGGGTACCCGAGAGGCTGAACAATGAAACCCAACAGGGTGTTCAGTTGTAATTGAAACAGGCACTGGGTTCAGTCCATTTGAATTAATTTACGGACACCCAAATACACGGCCCCCTGCCGTACTAAAAGATTCATGGACGGAAATCAGAACCCTCGCTTAAAACAACTCCCAACTTTAATGCAAAAGGTTTGTCACAACTGAGGGAATTAGCCTCAAAAAGCTTAGCTAAGGCCCAATCCCAAAATGAAGCATTGTTATGACAAAAAACCAACCCCTCTGTTTCTTCAAACCAGGGGGACAAGGTGATGGCACAGAAATTCTTTCCCGGACGCGCTCTGCCAACCTAGATACGAAGGTCCTTTGGAAGTGATTGGAGGGCTCAATGAGGTAAATTATGTTACTACAAACTCAGGAAAGAGAAAAGCAAAACGTACTTATACATAAACCAATTTAAAGGCTTACCACCTAGTATCGAAACCAGTTTTGACGTTCTTCCTTTAGCTGAAATGAAAATGAAAGTCTGCCAGCATCTCTAAAGCGTTAGCAGTACGTTTAAAAAAATTCAGAGACATTGAAATCTCTTGATACTTTTTTTGGGACCTTGATTTAAAAGGAAAGAAAAAGATATCAAAGGGACTTGATATTACGTTATGAGGTCTTATTCGTTGCGTCCCTAAGTTTTGTACATTGGAATTCACTACATAGATGTACAAGGATCAAAGTCTTGAAACAGTCACCTTATGGGGCAAGTACACTCAAACAAGAAAAAAATTAAACAAAGAAGTAGAATTTTTGTTGTCCCATGGATCATAGAAGGAGTAAAAGCCCGTGGGCCTCGCCCTGTATATTATTTCCCAAGCCTGATGGAACTTCTAGAATGTGCACTGATTATCTTTAAGGTTAATGCTCTCCCCGGTACCAGATGGTTTCCACTACCCCGTATTGATGATCTAATAGAGTTTCAGGAGCCCTCTATGTCACCCGCCTGGATTTATTAAGGGGCTATTACCAAGTGCGCTTACCCAGCGACCCCAAGAAATATCCGCATTTATATTACAAGGAGGATTTTTTCAATTATCGTGTTATGCCCTTGGGTTGTGTAACGGGCCTCTTACCTTTCAGCGCCTTGATGAACTGCTGACAATGATTTAGAAGGAGTGGATGCATATCTAGATGATCTTGTTATTTATAGCAATGAGTGGGAGCAAACATTTAATTCGCCTGGAAAACCTATTTAAGAAGTTAGAAAAGTACAACTTCCCCATAAATTTAGCAAGTGTCAGTTTGGACAAGCAAGATTAAATACCGGTTTTTGTATAGGTCAGGGTGAGGTATGTCCTGTGGATGCAAAAGTTAGAGCCATTGCCGAGTTTCCTATCCTCAAGATTTAGAAAGTCTTTACAGAGGTTCCTTGGAATGACTGGTTATTATTGACGTTTCTGTCCTAATTTTTCTCAGGTTGCATCTCCACTTACTGAGTTAACCAGTAGTAAGATGAAGTTTTGCTGGACGAAAGATTGTGAGATAGTTTTTAATCGGTTGAAACGGTTGCTTTCTTCGTCACCCGTATTGAAAAGTCCTGACTTTAATCAACCCTTCTATTTACACATCGATCCCAGGGGGTTTATGCTGTGGGGGGGGGTGTTACTTCAGAAATCCCCCTCTACTGATATTTTGCATCCTATTCTTATTTTCTTCAAAGTTGAAACGTCACCAAAAAAAATTACGCCACTGTAGAGAAAGAAGCTCTTGCCTAGTATATCTTTGGAACTTTTTGGGACATTTAATTGGGAACCTCCCCCCATAAAATTATAGTATTTTCTGATAACAACCCTTTAATTTATATTAATTCTATGAAATCAAAGAAACCCGAATCCTCAGGTGGGCTCTGAGGATCCACCTTATCTGATTTAGTATTCAACACTTAAGTGGGTCCCCTTTAAAATAATTGCTGATGCTCTTTCTCGCCCCTGAAAAAAAATGTATACCTTTAAATGTAAAGTTAAGAAATGAGTACTCTTAGAGCCTAAATTTTTATGTATATTATATAATTTTGTTAATAAATTTTTTTTTATATTGACAGTATGACTATGGAAAGCCGTTTCGTTGATGGGACGAAGTATTAAGTCCACATGGATGACCCCGATAGTCATGTCCGAGACTCCTATTCTCGAATTGTGATGGAAGCCACTCCAGATAGTTCTTCTGGCCATTGTTCCAAAAGCTCATCCTCTGGCAAATAACCATGCTGTTCGAGTTCTTGCTTCTCCATTCTTCCGTCGTACTACTTGCCTTATTTACCAAGAGGGAAAGCTTACTATAAAGGAGATATTACCAGGATGCTTGCAAACTCCCTACTGCGGGCCTATTGTCGTTTCGGGGGGGGGGGTGTTATATCTTTGAAATTGGTCATCCTGTGTTATTTAAATATGTAAGAGCATGTGTTCATCACTTAATTTTTATAGCGCGAAAGTCCCGTTTAATAGCTAAAATAGAGACTTTCGGCGTTATATTATTATCTGTTAATATATGAAAAATACCATGGTATTATCGTATTATCGTTATTATCATTATTATTGTTATTATCGTATTTCGTTATTATCACTTTTTGTTATTATCATTTTTGTAATTATCACTATTTTTAGTATTATTGTTAGGAACTATTCCGGTGAATTGTTCAATTGTTTTTCCGGCTGGCTGATGTTTGGGTCAGCTGATCCAACCTGAGACACGTCAACAGACTGGCAAGTAGTCAGTCTGCTCCCCGCTCTAGCCCTGACAAACTGATCATATATTGGCTCTTACGGTGTTACAGTTGAATGGTTTTGAGAAATTGGACTATAGAGCTGACTCAATTTGTTCCTCATTACTCTGAAAGGGCTCTTTTGATATTTATATTCTTGGTCAGTTTTAGTAATCCCCCAGAGATACTATACGGCCAGTTTTAAGGTCTTGTTAATCTTGTACCTTTTGTATTTTGAGTCTACAGTCTTGTTAAGAAAGAGACATAAATATTTTAAAGAGGAATTAGATACAGGAAGAATAATTAAACTTCCCTTTTTAATATGGGCATTTCCATGATTTTGAACTAAATGTATATGGTAATTTTATTGTACAAAGTATTAAGTTAAAATTTAAATACAAAGAGAAGATAAAGTATTGTATTTTTAAAAACTTTAATAAATTTGAAATTATTTTTTGGAGTTTCCCAGTTGAAATTATTTCCCTAGACTCTAAAAGATCTTTAAAGAACTCGGATCCAAAAATCTTGTTGCATAAGAAATAAATGGTAAAGACACATTCTGAAGTTCTTTAAAAAATTTTTATTCACAACAGGTACATTGTACCATATGGTACCATTGTACCATATACCATTGTACCATTTGATACCATTGTACCATATGGTTTCCCTTGTACCATATGGTACCATTGTACCCGCTCCACTTCCATCAGTCTTAGAACTGTAAGTTGTGAAGAGGAGAGTCGAATTCGCCGGAGGTGAGTGGGGAGTGAGAGCTTCCTTGCTGCCAGGCGCAATGAACAAAGTACTTTGCCGGCGTTCCCACCAATGCCATGTGGGCGTCCAGATTTTTTCTTTTGGTGTGCACACTGACCACCCAGACCCATTCTCTTAGGTGTGGGCCCTCCCAGCCTTCTCGTGTTTAAATTTGCGCCGCTAGAATTTTGGCGTAGATTTACGGTTTGGACCCTGAACGTAAAGCCTAGATCTACGGGACGGACCCTGAAAGGGTTAATAACATGTTTTATTATTATTATTATTATTAACATGTATGTTATTAACCCTTTGCATGTTTCAGGCCCTCTCTGAAACTATTCTATGTCGCTCAATTTTTGAAAAAAAAAAATTATTTTTTCTTATGAAATGATAGAGAATCTGGTCCCGATGGTAATGACACCAAAAGTTCAAAAAAATTTGGTGGGAAAAACTCATGGAATTATGCTCCCGCCCAAAATTAGCGGTCTCGGCGACTATGCATATCGGCGATTTTGCCAACTTGAGCCCCATTTTCAGCCAATTCCATTGTTCCAGTTGACCAAACTCATAGCTATTTCTTTAGAACTCCATTTTATCTATCAGCTGAGTACAAGAAACCTCCCATTTACTAATTTGGACTACCCCAAAATTGTGGTCAGAAATTGGCAATTTGGCCAATTTCACGCAAACTAAAAAAAAATGCCAATTTCAAAATAGGGTCCCGAATAAGCAAGGTAGACATTCGTGGCCCTAAAATAACTATGCTCTGTTCATTAGTCACATCTCTAGGCCCTCTTATATTATTATTGCTTTCTATTTTGTTTTTTTATTCATACAAAAAAAAACAAAATTTACTGTTTGCAGACTTCTGTATTATTGTAAAAATGGTATAAATAATATCAGTGCACTAGTGAAAGAATATTAGACTCCCAGTTGAGTGTATTGGACGTGTGGTGTGATTTATTTTACTCCTGAACATTGGTAAAAAATCGAACATTTCCGCTACTTTGAGCTCAGTTTCAAGGTCGTTTTCATCGTCAAAGTATAAAAATCATCTCTATTTCTGTAATATGTTTTCCATTTTATCACTAAGACCATGAAAACGCGAATTTACAACGATAAATACTATAGGGAAAATACACCTCAAAGTCGGCGTTTTATTCCAAAAAAACGATCAGAGTTTTTTTTTCTCATTACGCAATGTGTGCTGCAGGATTTTTTGTATGTGGTGCACACTGCCCACAAAGACCCATTCTCTCACATGTGGGCCTACCAGCTTTCTCCGCTTGAATTTGAACCCGCTAGAATTGGTATTATACGTCAGAAACATTGGCTCGTAAGACGTATTATACGTCAACAGTCAAAGGGTTTAAATCCCATTGCCTCAACTGCTGCTAAACCCGCCGCCTCAACAGCTGCCTCAATTGCTGCCTCAACCGCTGCCGCAACTGCTGCCTCAACATCTGCCTCAACCACTGCCTCAATCGCTGCCTTAATCGCTGCCTTAATCGCTGCCTCAATCGCTGCCTCAATCGCTCCCTCAATCGTTTGCCTCAACTGCTGCCTCAACCGCTGCCCTCAACCACTGCCAATCGCCAGGGGGACGGAGTACATCCGGAGTACACCCTGTGGCCCTACACCGTTTTAGGTAGTGATGTGAGGATGATGTGGTTTACACTTGGCATGGATAGACCACAGGCATCAGTGGATGGTGTTAGTGGTGGTGGTAGTGGCACCGCCATGCGTGACTCACCATGCCACGCTGGGCCCACGCTGCTGACTCGTCAGTTCAAGGACAAGCGGAGGTCAGCCACCAGCCCCCACAACCACAACCACCCGTATAACCAGCCCATGATGTCCAGTATCCACCAGAAAAACCGTATGTGGGATTGGCAGCAAAATCCCAATTTTGTTCCAAGCCTCACCACTTTGATGACTCTCAAAGTGGAATTCTACCTTTCTTGTCCCCTTGGAACCACGGCCAATGAACTGGAATTCTTTGAATTATTCTTTGACCAGCCATTGATGGAAAATTTTGCCGGGAAATTAATAAGTATTTTGGTACACCATGGAAAATACGTCTTATCCCCAGTCAGACTAAAAGGTAAAAAGGAGGGATGTTGCAGAAAATTTTATTTTTTTTTTGCAACAAAAATGCTTATGCCTCACGTTTAAGCATAATATAAAAGCATACTGGCCCACAGACGGCAAAATTTCTCCCGGGGTTTCGTGAAATTAAGTGACGGTTTATCTTCTCTTAGTATGTTGCATTCTCTGACAAAACCGGGCCTGAAGAAGTGACAGGTTATACAGATTAGAAATGTTTTCTGTATCTAAAAAAAAAGTTCAGGATATACTTTTATCCTTAAAAGAATTTTTAAATTTGACGAGTTTTTGATTTTGTTCAAAGGTGACTGTCTTAAGCGTTATCCCGAGCAAGAGGAAAGCTTTGGTTATAAACTGTTTGTACTTGTGATTGTGCAGTGGCCTGGTGTTGGATATTTTTGTAAAACGGGTAGTAAAACATTGAAAATCCCAAGGGGTTTTGGGTATCTAGGTGAGTAGTGAGAAACATGATGGCACTTTTTGGTAAGGGGATACTTTATATCCCAATAATGGTAAACAACCCCATTATCAGTGATTTCATGGAGTAACAAGACAGTGTGTGTGGACAGTGCGTTCTAATTAAACTATGCCCAGGTCCGCAGGTGCCGTGGTGATGACGTGCAGGTTTTTACCCCAATGGTCAGGTTTTCGGTGGCTGACAAACGAGATGTCACATTGTGAAAACCCTTTCACGTAAGAAATGAAGACAGTGGAAAGTTGATGAGGATAATGACATATTCGAAAACCAGTGCAGTGATTGATTATACACAAAAATGCGCTTGGTGAAAAGTGTGACATGGATTGGTTTTGTTGACTGTGTAGTAGGTTCAGGGGGACATAAAAACTTTTTTCCCCATCCATGGAATTTCAATGCTCAATGCTTAAAATTTTCCAAAAAAAGGGTGGCAACAGACCCCGTTGGTGAATTTTTTTTTGTTGTTTTCAGACAAATCATAAAAGAATTTTAAAGGGAAAAAACACTGCTATACAACATGGTCTCGAATTCCTCGGATATACCCAAGGTTTGAGGAGAGAAAGGGGATCCTTTAACTCAGAAGAAATTTGTCAGAAGAGATGCATGTTTGAAACAAAAGACGGCAACAAAGAGCAAAAACACTGGTTTTTTGTGTGAGGAATGTAGGTGCCCCTTTTGCTGGTGCCTTGTTTTAAGGAGTTCAAAGCTCCGCAGTTCTAAAAACCTGTCCCGTGATTTTAAAAAATTTTTAAAAAATTTTATAGAGTTGTATTATCTATTTTTGGGAGTTTATTTTAAAAACAAAGTGGTAAAAAAATAATTGTAATAAAATTTTGTGCGGTTGTTGTGTTCAATACAGTGAGTTTTTTATATCTTTATACAGATTTGGTCTTCAGGCCCCAAATGTTAGTAGAATAAAAAAATTGGAAAAGAAAAGAAAAAAAACTAAAACCCCAAAATAAATGTAATGCCGGGATGGGAATTCGTCGTTTTTGCCACCCCCACATATTTTTGACCAAAATTTTGGCACTGTTCTCGGGAATATGATCAGTTTTTTATTTTTTTTGTCTTTTATTAAAAAAATATGCTCTTTAATTCTGCAAAAAAAAATAATTTTTTTTTTTAAAAAATTTCTTGGAACTGGGCCCACTTCAGATTTTGCCTTGGCCTGAAAGGGTTATAGCAAATAATGAAAAAAACAAAACACCACCAATGAGTGGGGGGAGGGCTGGCTGCGTTGCGGGGTCGGAGGGGGGGTAGGGACTCTAGGTGGGGGGGGAAATTAAATATGTTTTGGGCAGCGGGGAATTTTGGTGGTGGATTTGGGGCAGTTGGGAATTCGCAAATGTGTGAAGCCCTAAAATTTAAAAACGGAATGTTGAGGGAGACTGTTTTTATTTTTTTATGGGAAATATTGCTTCGACTTTTGCCCGTTTGATTTTGGGCCCTAGCTCTGGAAGGATTATGAGAAACTTGGGGTTCCACTGAAAATTCAATTAATCCATTCCTGACCCCCCAAAAAGTAACAAAAAATTTTTTTTTTATGGGTTAATATGATTTACTACAGAAAAAATAACAAATCAATTAAAGCACTACTAAAATGTATAAAAAAAAAAAATTACATCACACTTACCTTTATTGAAGATCTTGTTGGTGATGGAAGACGGGGAGGGGGGGCGAGTTTATTTTTTGGAAAAGGAAAAATACTTGATTTGCTAATAAAAATTGGGGTTATTTTCTTACAGTTCATCTAGTTGACTAAACATAAAAACATGTTACACTCTGAATGAATAAAAAAATGTCATTACGTATGGGAAATGGTGATTGTGTTTTTTGGGTTGCAAGCAGTTAAGCAAAAAAAAAATAGTTATTCGAAAATTTTCTATAAACTGGGGGTTGTGTTCCTCTCAAGAAACAATGCCAGATGCTCTTGAATGTGTCTGTGGGAGGTTTTGTGTATGGGGGGCCCACTGGGGAAGTACGGTGGTGCCAAATTTAGAGGAAAGTCACAAAAAATGAGGCTATATTTTGACGAAAAAATTTTCCCAGCAATTGAAATTATGAAAAAGATCCTCAAAATTTTTTGAGGTATTTGTTGCCCCAAAAATTGCAAAAACGGCTCCCCCCCTCAAATTTCTAACGGTCACTGAGGCCCCCCCGTTTTTAACTTTTTGTGAGCTCGTCTCTCCTTTATGTCGGGAAGCTTTCCAAATTTCAAGTGTTTTAAAGTTATTGTGATTTTTTTGTACGGGGAAACCCAGCATTTCGTCAGTGCTTATTGGTAGATTTTGGGGTTTTCAAACCATTTTTTTGGGGTAAAAATTTTCCCCGGGTTTAATGATCTGCTCAAAAATCTTTAAGGATGGTCTGCTCCCGTGGGATGTGGTGCTCGTGGAAATAAGCACTTGATTTTTTTGGGTTATTTCCTAGGTTCTCTACACTATGTGTATGTTGGTAGTCTTGAAACTGTATTTGTGTATACCTGAGAAAACTTCCCTCTTATACAGTGGACCCCCGCTTTAGATCAGCCCCCAATGCAAAACCAAATTATGTAAGGTTTTATGAAAGTGCATTTGTAGTGTTGTTTGGGGGCTTGAAATGGACTAATCTAATTCACAATATTCCTTATGGGAACAAATTCGTTCAGTAATGGCACCTGAAATTTTTCTGGATCTGGCCCCTAATTACCAACGAAGGTGCAGTTAGAAAATTAACAAATTTCACACAGGCGAACTCCCCCAAATTCAATACACAAAACCTCTCCCATACAAAACATCCATATTTTTACTGCACCTATTACATAATTGAACATTTAAACTCTGATATTACCCTCCCTCAAACTCTCCTTGCCAAACCCCAACAGAAACATGACCATAACACAAGGCACAGTACTCTTTGTGTTCCCCGTGTCCATCTCACACTAGCAAAACCAATGCAATAAAAAGGGCCCTAAAATTTTGGAATTTATTACCTGTAAATTTAAAGAAAACTACTGTTTTAAAATTTAGGTTTTCTCAAAGATCACTTACCACCAAAACCAAATAAATTCTGAAAAACTGAAACCCATAAATTGTATATTTAATTTTTTTCACAATTTTATCACTAAATGTAAAACCCAAAACCCCAAACTAAATTCATTATTTTTTAAATACCTACCAACAGAATACTCCCAAAGACTGAATGTTCAAAAAATGCATGCAACATATGACCTGTCTTTGTATACTCATTTGTCTTTATAGTTTTTGTTTACAAAAATGTATTTCACGATTTATCTTGCTTGTTAATTTTAAGCAGCCCGTAATGCTAGATGATAAGTGGTTTGGCATGCTGCTCTTACTGTTTTTTTTTGTCCCTTGTATGTATCCCAAAATTTTTAAATTAAAAATAAATAAATGAAATAATATCGTAAGCCGGGGGCCCACTGTACGTTCTTTTGACTCAGTCTGCCTTTGTTACCGTTCATTTAAGAGTGCCCCTTTAGTCTTAACCAATACTTTTTATGTAATAATAATGCTTTGGGACATTAAATGCCTTTTTTTAATTAATATAGTCTTTTTCATTAATCCATCTATTTTTTTTCTTCAAAATTATACAGGTTCCCCCACTTTTTTGTGAGTTCCATTTTCATGGACTTCGAACATTCGTAAAATACCCAACCGCACAATCTATTTAAAATACAGTGGCCCCTGGGTTTTGTTTTAAACCCGTTCCGAGGGAGTGACTAAACCGAATTTTTGATTTCCAAATTTAAATTTTCCCCCTTTAGAAATAATGTTATCAAATTAATCGTTCCAGCACCCAAAGTTTTAAAAAATATTTTTTTTTTTTACTGAAAAATTTCATTTCCCTACACGAAAAAAAATGGACTACAGAATAAAAAATTTAAGTGACATTTACTTTCATTTAAGACTTGTTGAGTGTGAGTGGGAGGAGGGGAGAGGATGGAGAAAATTAAATAGTGTTTTGGGAAAGGGGAAACCCCTTCCCTAAAGTCTTTGGTACCAAGTCCCTTTTTGGAGTTACTTTTTCCCTTTTTTTGTTTTTTAACCTTTCGGGTTGGTGTATACTAGTCGCTTGCTGCCAGGGTTTGGGGCCGTACTTTACGCTAAAAACTAGCATTGAATCTGGGAGATTAAGTGGAGGTTTTAAAAATGAAAGACTGGGTTAGTGGTCAGTTTTGCCAGTATAAAAAAAAAAACCCGCAACCACCCGTGCTAATGAGAAAAAAAAAAACTTCGACCCTATTTTTGCTTTAAAAAAGCGATTTGCAGTGTATTTTCGTTTTGGTATTTTTGGTTGTATTCTAGTTTTTTTGGGTCATTTTTAGAATGGAAAACTATTACAGAAATTGAGATGATTTTGCTGATTTCACAATGAAAATTTTCTTGAAATTGATCAAGTGAGAAAAAAATGTTCAATTTTTCCCAAAAAGTTCAAAGTAAACAAATCTCCCACCGCCCAATACATGTCAATGGTGGTCTATATTTTTTCAAAAGTGCATGTTTATTTAATCATTTTACTTTAATTGCAGTGTCTGAAAACGGGAAATTTTTGTTTTTTGTGAGAATAAAAATTAAAAGTGGAAAAAAAAAATAATGAAAAGGGGGGGGCCTGGGGAGTGATTAATAAACAGAAAAATGTTATTTTAGTGCCAAAATGTCTGTCTTGTTTATTCTGGCCCTTTTTGGAAATTGGCTCTTTTAAAAATTTTGTGAAATTAGCAAAATTGCCAATTTTAAATTTAATATTAAATGGTTTTGGGTGGTTTTTTTTGTACTTTTTGTAGAAAAAAATGGGTTCTAGCGAAAAAAAATATGATTTTTGCGACTGGGGAATTGGGAAATTTGGGCCCAAAAAAGGGCTCAAAAAGGGGGGAAAAACGCCAATGCTGAACGTTGGATCACTAATTTTGCAAGGCATAATTCCCAAAATTTTCCTCGATTTCTACTTTTGGGTCATTTTGTTGGGAAAAGATTTTCTTCATTTATAAGAATTTTTTTTTTATTCGAAAATTCCGACCTGAGAACAAGTTTAGGGGGTCCGCAACCTGAAAAGGGTTTTGGTGCTAGGACCAGTTGGATTCATTTTGTGCCAAAAAAAACTGCCCGAGAGCTCTTGCAGTTCCCTTACCCAATCGCTACCACCCTCCACCATCACTACCCCCCTTTTCCCCATCAAAAACCACCCTTTACCACCCCACAAACATCCACTCTCTACCCCACCCTTTCCACTACCACCACCCCTACCCCATACTACCCCCCCTTACCCCCTCAAAAAATCCCTTCTACACCAACAACCCCACCCCTCTACCACCCTCACTACCCTACCCCTCACACACCCTGACCCCATCAACCCCCCGTACCACCTTTCACTACCCCCGTACCCCTCATCCCACCGTACCCCCCCTCCCCCCTCTCCCCATCATACCCCCCTCTACCACCATCACAACACTACTGCTTTCCACCTCATCCCAACCTTTTCCCATCACAACCACTCCCATTCACCCCATCATACCCCCCTTCCCACATCACTCCCTTTCTACCCCCATCAAACCCTCTCTCTACAATCCAAAACCCCACCCTCACCACCATCACTACCTTCTCTACCACCATCCCCAAACCCCCCCTCTACTACCTTCACTAAGTACCCCCCTTCCCATACAATCACTACCGTACACCTTACCCCATCCAATCATACCACTACCCCCCTCTCCCAGAATCCTACATCCCCCCCCTCTCCACCTTTCACTGACCTCTACCCCCTATGCCCCTTCCCACATCCTGCCCCCCTCTGACATCAAAACAAAACCCCCCTATGTTACCTTACCCCCATTAATCATACCACCCTCTATCCTCCCACCTCTACCCCCCACTTTCTTTTTTTGCCAAAAATTTTTTTTTCCCCTTTTTTCCCCAAAGGGTGCCTAGAAGTTTGTTTGAGCCCATGGTGGTTTTTTTTGCAATAAAGACTGAAAGAATGGAAAAACCGAAATGTTTTGTTAAACGTGTGGGTAATCCCATGATGTGAACAATGGCACTTTGGCTGTCATGGTGTGTCGGGCCGCTCGGGCAGCGGGACACGTTCGGGATGAATGATATTATGAGTTCAATGCGTCACTGACCCAATTTTTGACAAAAATTTTTTTCTTTTCCGAAAGTTATGATATCCCAAAGACTACAAAATCGGGGGTCCCTGTTGTCATTATTTTGTTAGGAATTGTGTGGTGGCAGAATTTCTTTGGAGATAGAACAAGTTTGTCTTCATATGAACTAATATCAATTTTCAGCTATTTATGTATCACTAATAAAAAATATAATTAAACTAAAACATGATATATACTCTAGAAAGAATAAAATTGTTATTACAAAAGTGAGGGTAAGTGTTTGGTTTATGTTTCTTGGGTTTTAAA
>NW_026507923.1:0-12240 GCF_026875155.1 Cherax quadricarinatus
ACCTTAACTTAAATTAACGGACTTAACTTAATTAAAAATTAACTTAACTTAACTTTAAATAACTTAACTTAAAATTAACTAACTTAACTTAAAACTTAACGAATTAACTTAACTTAACTTAACGTAACAACTTAACGAAATTAACTTTAAATTTTAAATTAAAACTTAACTTACTACGAACTTAAAAATTAAATTAACAACTTAACCCTTTTTAAATTTAAAACCCCAAATAACTAACTTAACTTTAAATTGACAACTTAAAATTAACTAAAACTTCTTAAAATTTTAAATAACTTTTTAAAAATTAAAATTTTAACCTTTTAAATTAACTTAACTTACAAAATTAAACTTAACTTAACTTAATTAACTTAACTAACTGAAAAATTTTAAATTAACGGAACTAACTAAAAACTTAACTTAACTAACTTAACTTAATTAACTTAACTTAACTTTTAAATTAAAAAACTTAACCGGAACTTAAATTTAACTAATTAAAACTTGAACTTAACGTAACCTTAACTTAAATTAACTTTAAATAACTAAAACTTAACTTAAAAATTAAATTAACTTACTTTAACTAATTCTTAAAATTAACTTAAAACTTAAAATAATTAAAACTAAAATTAACTTAAAAACTAAAGACAACGTAACGGAACTTAACTTAACGAAAAAACAACCTTTAACTTAACTGTTTTAAATTACTTAAGTAACTTAACTTAAAAATTTTAAAAAATTAAATTAAATAACTTAACTTAAAACTTATTTAAATTAAATTAACAAATTAAAAATTTAAATTAAATTAACTAAATTTAAATAACGAATTAACTTTAAAATTTAAAATTAAATTAACTTTAAAGGAACTTTAACTTAACTAACTTAACTTAACTTAACTTAAACTGAACCAACTTAAATTTAAATTAACTTAAATTTTAACTTAAACTTAACTTAACTTTTAAATTAACTTTTCTTTAAAGAACTTCTAACAACTTAAATTTAACGTAACTTTAAATTAACTTAAAAAATTAATTAACTTAACTTAACTTAACTTAACTTAACTTAACTTAACTAAACTTAACTTAACTTAACTTAACTTACTAACCTTAACTTAACTTAACTAATTAACTTAAACTTAACTAACTTAACTTAACTTACTTACTTACTTAACTTAACTTAACTTAACTAACTTACTTAGAACTTAACTTAACTTAATTAACTTAACTTAACTTAACTTAACTTAACTTAACTTAACTTAACTTAACTTAACTTAACTTAACTAATAACTTACTAACTTAACTTAACTTAACTTAACTATACTTACTTACTTACTTACTAAACTTAACTTACTTAACAACTTAACTAACTTAACTTAACTAACTTAACTAACACTTAAAACTTAACTTAACTTAAATAACTTAACTTAACTTAACTTAACTAAACTACTAACTTAACTGAACGTACGTTAACTGAACTGTAACGGGAACTTACTTAACTTAGACTTAACTATAAGAAGCTTAGACTTAAAATTGAACTTAACTTAACTTAACTAACTAACTAACCTGAACTTAACTGAAAAACTTAACTTACTTACTTAACTTAACTTACTTAACTTAACTAACTTTAACTTAACTTAACGAACTTAACTTAACTTAACTTAACTTAACTTAACTTGAACGTCAACTTAACTTAACTTAACTAACTTAACTTAACTGAACTTAACTTAACTTAACTGAACTTACGTAACTAACAACTTACTTAACTAACTTAACTAACTAACTTAACTTAACTTAACTAACTTAACTAACAACTAACTTACTTAACTAACTTAACTTAACTGAACTAACTTAACTAACTTAACTTAATAACTTAAAACTTAACTAACTTAACTTACTAACTTAACTTAACTTAACTAACTTAACTTAACTAACTAACTTAACTTAACTAACTTATAACTAACTTAACTTAACTTAACTTAACAACTAAACTAACTTAACTAACTTAACTAACTTAACTTAAATAACTAACTTACTTAACTAACTTAACTTAACTTAACTAACTTAACTTAACTTAACTAACTTAACTTAACTTAACTTAAAACTTAACTACTTAACTAACTAACTTAACGTAACTTAACTAACTTAAACTTAACTTAACTAACTAACTTAACTTAACTTAACTTAACTTACTAACTAACTTAACTTAACTTAAACTTAACTTAACTAACGTAACCTAACTTAACTGACTTAACTAAACTAACTTACAACTTAACTAAACTTAACTTAACTAACTTAACTTAACTGTAACTAACTTAACTTAACTTAACTTAACACTTAACTTAACTTAACTTAACTTAACATAACTTAACTTAACTTAAACTGTAACTTAACTTAACTTAACTTACTAACTTAACTAACTAACTTAACTTAACTTAAACTTAACTGATAACGTAACTAAACTTAACTTAACTTAACTAACTAACTTAACTTGAACTAACTTAACTTGAACTGTAACTTAACTGTAACTTAACTTAACTAACTAACTTAACTTAACTTAACTTAACTTAACTAACTTAACTTAACTTGAACTTAAACTTAACTTAACTTAACTAACTTAACTTAACTTAACTTAACTTACTAACTTAACTTAACTTAACTTAACTTAACTTACTAAACTTAACTAACTTAACTTAACTTAACTAACTTAACTTAACTTAACTTAACTAACTTAACTTAATGAAACTCTAACTTAACTTAACTTAACTTAACCTCTAACTTAACTGAACTTAGACGTTACTTAACTTGTAACTTATCTGAACTTAACTAATAACGTAACTAAACTTAACTTAACTTGAACTTACTGACATTAACTTAACTTAACGTAACTTAAACTTAAAACGTACGTGAACTAACGTAACTAACTGTACGTAACTTAACTTAACTTTAACTGTAACTTAACGATAACTTAACTTAACTGACTTAACTTATACGTAAGTAACTCTTAACTTAACGTAACGTAAACTGAAACTAACTGACGTACGTAACTTAACCTTAACGTAAACTTGTTAACTTAAACTTTACCTTAACTTAAACTTAACGTAACTGAACTTAACTCAAACTTAATTAACTTAACTTAAACTGCTAACTTAACTAGAACTTAACTTAACTTAACTTTAACTTAACTTAACTTAACTTAACTTAACTTAACGTTAACTTAACTGTGAAACTTTCACCCTAACTTAACTTAACATCTAACTCTAAACTATAACCTTAACTTAAACTAACTTAACTTAATAACTAACATTAACTTACACTTAACCCTGAACTTAAACGAGAACTAACCATTAACATTAAACGACTTAACTGAACTACGTAACTTAACATGTACTGTAACTTAACTTAACGTAACTTAACTGAATCTTAACGGAGACTAACTTAACTGACATGTAACTTAAACGTAACTTAACTTAACTTAAACTAACTAGAACTTAAGCTTATACTGTAACTTAACTTAACGGATACTTAACGTACGTAACTTAACTTAACTAACTTAACGTAACTTAGACTTAACTGACTGAACGGAACTTTACTTACTTAACTTTAACAGTTAAAAACGTAACGGAACTTAACGTAACTTAACTTAACTTCACGAACTTACGTTAACTTTAACTTAACTTTAACGATAACCGTCACGTAACTTAACTTAACTTAAACTACGTAACTTAACTAACTGAACTTTAACTTAAACGTGACATAACTTAAATCTAAACGGAATTTAAGATATAAACGGAAATTAACTTAACTGAACTTAACTGGAACGTAACTTAAAGTACGTAACATTAACTTAACTTAACTAACTTTAACTGAACTTTAACTTAACTTAACTTAACTTAACGTAACTGTAAATTAACTTAACTTAACTTAACTTAACTTAACTGTGAAACTTTACTGTAACATTAACGTAACTTAACTTAACTTAACTATAACTTAAATCTTAACGGCACTTTAACGTAACTTAACTTAACTTCACTTAACGTAACTTACTTACGGAACGTAAACTTAACTTAACTGCAACGTAACTGAACTTAACTTACACTTAACTTGAAAACTTAACCTTCACTTAACTTAACTTAACATGAACTTACTTGTAACGTTAAACTGAACTGACTGGAACGGAACGTGTGAACGTAACGAATTAACTGAACTGTAACGTAACTAAATGAACCTGAAACGGTTAACTTAACTTAACTGAACGAACGTAACGGAGACTGAACGGAACTTAACTTTAACGTATTCTGAACGTTAACGTTAACTAACTTAACCGGAACTTAACTTAACTTAAGACACAACGTAACTTAACTAAACTGAACGTACGTGATAACTGAACATGAACTTAACTTACCTAACTTAACTGTGAACGTAAGCGTATCGGAACTTAACGGAACTTAACTTAACTTAACTGAACGTAACGTTAACGAACTTAATCTTAATTAACTTACTGAACTGTAAACTTAACTAACGTTACTTACGTAAACTGAACAACTGAACTTAAGCTTAACTTCAACTTAACTGAACGTGTAACTGAACTTAACGTAACTTAACGAACTAACTCGAACTTATACGTAACGAACTTAACTTGAACTTAACGTCACTGAACTGACGTTAACTTAACTTAACTGAACTGAACACTTTAACCTTTAACTTAGTAACTAGCAACGTGAACTAACATGAACGAACTTAACGGAACTTAACTATTACTGAACTTAACTTAACGGAACTTAAACTTGTAACTGTAAAACTTAACTAGAAAGTAACTTAACTTAACTGTACTTAAACTTATCTGATACATGAACCTTAAATCTAACTTATCTGACTTACTTAACTTGAACTTATCGTAACTAAGCTTAACTTAACTTAACTTTACTTAACGTAACCTTAACTTAACTTAACGTAACTGTGATATCTTAACTTGAATCTTAGAACTTAATGAACTTAACTTAACGTAACGTAAACTTAACTTAACTTTACAACTTTAACTGTAACTTAAACTTAACATACTGAACGTAAACTTAACTGAACTTTACTGAACATTAACTTAACTTAACTGAACTTAAACTGAAACTTAACTTTACTTAACTTAACATCTAACTAACTTATACATGTAACCGGACACTTAACTTAAACTGAACTTAACTGACGTAACTTAACTGTAACATTAACTAATCTTAACTTGAACTAACTTAACTGAACTAAACTGAACTTAACGGAACTTTAACTGAACGTTAACTAACTTAACCTTAACTTAACTTAACTTACTTGAACTTAACGTACTTAACTTAACTTTAACTTAACTCTAACGTAACGTAACTTACTTAACTTACACGCGAAACTTTAACTTAACTTAACTTAACTTCAAACTATACTTAACTTAACTTCACTTAAACTTAAAACTTAAACTAGAACTTAACTTAACTTACGTCAATGAACTTAACGTAACGGAACTTAACTGTAACTTACTGAACTGAACTTAACTTAACTTAACTTAACTTAACTTAACTTAGACTTACATTAACTTTAAACTGTAACTTTACTGAACTTAACTTAACGTTACTTTACTGAACTTAACATTAATCTGAAACTTAACTGAACTACTTACTTAAACTTAACTTTAACTTACTTAACTTAACGTTAAACTGGACATGCAACGAACTTAAAACTTGAACTTAACGTTAACAACTGAAACTTAACTTAAAACTGAACTGTTAACTAACTTACTTAACTTAAACTCTAACTTAACTTAATGTAACTGTAACTTAACTTAAACTTAACATTAACAACTTAACTTAACTACTTAACTAACTTAACGATACTTCATCTTAACTTAACAAGTAACTGTAACGTAACTTAACTTTAACTGAACCTTAACTATAACGGAACTTAAACGTAACTTAACATTACTTAACTTAAACTTAACTTAACTTAAAACTCTGAACTTAACTTATAACTTACTTAACTTAACCGTAAAACTATAACTTAACTTAACTTAACTGGAACTTAACTTTAAACTTAACGAAACTGAACTTAACTTAACTTAACTTAACTAACTTGAACTTAACTTAACTTAACTTAACATTATCATTCTTAACTTAACTTAACGGAACGGACAATAACCTGTGAACGGGAACTTTAACTTAACTGTAACTAACGTGTACTTAAACCTTAACTTAACTTAAATCATTAACTTAACCTTAAACTTTACTAATCTCTAAACCTAACATTATAACTTAACTTAACTTAACTTAACTTAACCTATTAAATACTTAACTTGACTTAACTCTAATCTTAACTTAACTTAACGTAAACTTAACTTAACTTAAACTTATACCTTAACTTAACTTAACTTAACTTAACTTAACTTAACTTACTTAACTTAACTTAACTTACTAACTTACTTGAACTTAAACTTAACTTAACCTTAACTTACACTTAACTTAACTTAACGTAACATGAACTTATACTTAACTTAACTTAAACTTAACTGAACTAACTTAACTCTAACTGTAAACTTTTAAACTTAACTGAACTTAACGTCACGTAAACTTAACTAGTAACTTACACTTAAACCTTAACTTTGTAACTTAACGTAACTTAACTTAACTTAACTTAACTTACCTTACTTAACTTAATGACGTAACTTGAACTTAACCTTAACTATAACTTAACTTAACTTACATAACTTAACTTAACTTAACCGTCTAACTATAACTTAAACATTAACTTATAACATTAACTTAACTTAACTAACTTAAAACTTATCATTACATTAACTTAACGTAACTTAACTAACTTAACTTAACTTAACTTAACCTTTAACTTTAACTAACTTAAACTAAACATACTATTACTTACTTAACTGAACTTAACTTAACGTAACGTAACTGAACTTAACTTAAACTTAACTCGAACAATTACACTTAACTTAACTATAAGCTTAACATTAAAACTTAAACTTAACTTAACTTAACTTAACATACTTAAACTTAGAACGTAACTAACTTAACATAATCTTAACTTACTTAACTTTATACTTAGAACTTAACTTAACTTAACATGACACTTAACTTAACTTAACTTATAACTTAACTTAACTTAACTTTGAAACTTAACTTAACTTGAACGTAACGTAAACTTAGACTTAACTTACTTAACCAATATACCTAACTTAAACTTTACTTAACTGTACTTAACTTAACTTAACTTAAACTTAACTTAACTTAACTTAAACTAACGTAACTTAACTTAACTTAGACTTAACTTAACTTAACTTTAACTTAACTTAAACGTAACTTAACTTTAACTTAACTAAACTTACATAACTTAACTTACTTAACATTAACTTACTTACTTAACTTAACTTAACTTTAAACGTACGTTAACTTAACTATAACTGAACTTGAACCTTTTAACTAACTTACTTAACTAACTTATACTTACATAGGAAACTTAACTTCACTTTCACTTAACTTAACGTACTTTAACTTACTCTGACTTAACTAAGACTTAAACTTAACTTAATCCTTATATCTTGAACTTAAACGTACTTAACTTAACTTAACTTAACTTAACTTTAACGGAACTTAACCTTTAACTTAACGTAACTTCAAAACGTACATAACTAAACGTTAAAACTTAACTTAACTTAACTATAACTTAACTTAACTTAACGGAACTTAACTTAAACTGTAACTTAACATAACTCTAACCTGCACACTTAACAATTAACTAAACTGTAACTTAACTGAACTTAACTTAAACTTAAACTAACTTAACGGAACTTAACGTAACATTAACTGTAACTTTAAACTTGAACTTGAACTTAAATTGAACTTAACGTAACTTAACTTAACTTACTATAACTTAACATTAAGCGTAACCCTATAACTTTACACTTAACTTAACTTAACTTTAGTGAACTCGAACGTAACTTAACTTGAACTTGAACGTAACTTAACTTAACTAACTGAACTTAACTTAACTTAACATTAACATTAACTTAACTTAAACGTAACTGTTAAACTTAACTTAAGAACTTAACTTAACTAACTTAACTTAAATTTAACTTTAACTTAACTGAACTTAACTGAAACTTAACGTAACTTAACTTAACTTAACTTGAACTGAATTGGTAACTTAACTAACCGTAACTTAACTTAACGGAACTTAACTTAACTTAACTTAACTTAACTTAATTAATGTTAACTTAACTTAACTTATAACTTAACTTAAACTTAACTTAACTTAACTTGAACTGAACCTAACATGAACTTAACCTTAACTTGAGACTTAACTTAACTTGAAACTTAAACTTAACTTAACTTGAGACTTAACTTAACTTAAACTTAACTGTACGTAACTTACTTAAACTTTACAACTTAATACTTAACACGCTTAACTTAACATCTTAACCGTGAACTTTAAAACTTAACTTAACGTCAACTAACTGAACGTACAACTTAACATTAATCTTAACTTTAACTTAACTTATAACTTAACTGATAACTTAACTTAAGCTTAACTTAATCTGAAAGCTTAACTTAACTTAACGTATCATAAACTAACTTTAACTGAACTTAACTTAACTATAACTAACTTACTATCTTAACTTTAACGGACTTAACTGAACTTAACTTAACTTAACTTTAACTTGTCTTAAACATTAACTTAAAACTTTGTAACTTAACATTAACTCTAACTAACTTAACTTAACTTAAACTTAACTTAACTTTACCTGACTGAACTTAACTTGAACTTAACGAACCTTAACTTAACTTAACCGTACGGAACTTACTTAATCGTAACGATAACTTAATTATAACTGTGCTTTTAACTGAACTTAATCCATAAAACTTAACTTAACTTAACTTAACTTTAAACTTAACTTAACGGAACTGAAACGGAACTTAAACTCTAAACTTAACTTAACTTAGACTTTAACCTTAACTTAGACTTAACAATAACTGGAACTTAACTAAACTTACTTAACTTAACCTTAACTTAACTTAGACTTAACTAACTTAACTTAAACTTAACTTAACTGAACTTTACTTAACTTAACTTAACTTAAACTAACTTAACTTAACTGATACTTAACTTACTTAACGGGTAACATAACTTAACTAACTTACTTAACTTAAACTTAAATTTAACTTAAACGTAATCTTAACCTTTACTTAGCTTAACTTACTTAATTAACTTAACGTAACTGGCTTAACTGAACTTAACTGAACTTAACTTAACTTAAACTGAAACGAACTAACTGACTTAACTTAACTGTTAACTGTAACTGAACTTTAAACTTACTTTAACGTAACTTACTTACACTTAACATTAACTTAAACTTAACTTAACTTAAACTATAACTTAACTTGACTTACTTAACTTAACTTAGACTGAACTAAAACATTAACTATAACAGTAACTATAACTAACTTAACTTAACGAACGTAACTAAAACTGTAACTAACTTAACTTAACTTAACTACTTAACTTAACTTAACTGAACTTGAATCTACTTTAACTGGAACATTTTAACGTAAACGTAAGCTGAACTTAACTTAACTTACATAACATTAAACTTTAACTTGAACTTAACTTAATTAACGATAAACTTGAACGTAACTTACCTTAACTAACTTAACTAGAACTATAACGTAACTTAACTTATACGTGACTTGAACTTAACTTAACTTAACTTAACTTAACTTAACTTAACGTAACTTAACTTAACTTAACTTAACTTAACTTAACTTACTTGATCCTTTACTTAGCCTTGTGTATAACCTTTAAAAAATCTTGAAACGTAACTTAAACTTACTTACTACTGTACTTAACTTAATCTAACTTAACTTAAACGCTAACTTAAACTTAACTTAAACTTAACTTAAACTAACATTCAATTAACGTAAACTTAACTTAACTTATACTTGAAATCTTAAACTTAACTGAATCGTAAACTTAAAACTTAACTTAAACTTAACTTAACTTAACTAACTATTACTTACAACTATAACGTAACTGAACTTAACCTTAACTTAACGAAAGTAGACTTAACTACCTTAACTTAAACTTAACTGAACTTAACTTAAGCGTAACGTAACTTGAACTAAACATTAATCTTAACTGAACTTAACTTAAACTTAATCGTAACCGAACATTAACGTAACTTAACTTACACTTAACTTACTTAACTTAACTTTACTTAAACGTAACTTAACTTAACTTAACTTAACTGGAACCTAACTTAACGTAACTTAACTTAACTTTAACCTGAACCTAACTTAACTGAACTTAACTTAACTTAACATAACTTAACTGAACGGAAGGTTAACTTAACGTAAACTTAACAATACTTTAAACATATAACTTAACTTAACATTAACTTAACTTAACTTAACATTAACTGAACTTAACAACTGAACTTAACTAACGGAACTTAACTTAACTATAACTTAACTTAACGATAACAACTTTAACTTAACTTAACTTAAACGTAACGTAACTTACTTTACTTTAACTAACTGTAACTTAAACTTAAGTTTTTGTGTGTTGTGTGTTATATTGTTTAACTTAACGGTAACGTAACTTAACTTAAACTTAACTTACACTTAACTGAACGTAACTTAACGTAACCTTAACTTTAACTTAAACTTACTGAACTTTAACTTAACTGAACTTAACTAACGTACCTTTAACTTGAAACTACTAAACTTAAACTTAACTTAACTTAACGCATGTAAAATACTTACGTAACTTAACTTAACTTAACTTAACTTATCTGTAAACTTAATTGAACGATAAAACAGACGGAACCTTAACTTAACTTAACGTAACTTTCCACTTAAACTTAGATTAACTTAACTAACTTAACTTAACTAACTTAACTTAAACTTAACTTAACTTAAACTGCAACGTAACTTAACTTAACTGTTAACAGTATAAACTTAACTAAGGAACCTTAACCTACGTAACTGAACTTACACTTAAACTTAACTTAACTTAACTGTAACTAACATTAAAACGTAACTGAAACTTAACTTAGACTTACATAACCTGAAACTTAAACGTAACTTAGGAACTTAACTTAACATGTGAAGCTTAACTTAACTTAACGTAACTTAACTAACTGAAACTTAACGTTTAACTTAATCTTAACTATAACTTAACTTAAACTTAACTTACTTAACTGTAACGTTTACTGAACTGAACTTAACTTAACTCTAACTTAACATTAACTTTAACTTTAACTCTACTTACACTTTAACGTAACTTACACAGATTAACGTGAACTTAACTGAACTAAACTTGAACTTAACTTGTAACTGAACTTAAACTTACACTTAACATATTGAACTTAACTTAACTAACTTAACGTAACGTAATCTTAACTTAACTTAACTCGTTAAGCTTAACTTAACTTAACGTTAAACTTAACTATAACTTAAACTTAAATTAACGAACTTAACGTAACTTTAAATTAACTTAACGTAACTTAACTTAAACTTAACTTAAACTTAACTTAACTTAACGTAACTTAACTTTAACTTAACTTAAATGAAACTTAACTAACTAAATTAACTTAACTTAACTTAACTGAACTTAACTAACTACTAACTTAACTTAACTTAACTTAACTTAAACTTTAACTTAACGGAACTTAACTTAATAACTTAAAATTGAAACTTTAAATTAACTTAACTTAACTTAACTTAACTAACTAAATTTAAATTAACTTTAAATAACTTAACTTAACTTAAAATTTAAATTAAATTAAAATAAATAACTTAAATTTAAAAACTTAACTTAACTAATTCTTAATTAACGGAACTTAACTAACTTAAATAACTTAACTTACTTAAATTAACTTAAACAACTTAAACTTAACTTAAATTAACAACTAACTTAACTTAACTTTCTTAACTTAACTAACTTAACAACTTAATTTTAAAATAACTAAATGAACCTTAACCTTTAAAAACCCAACTTAACTTAAATTAACTAAACTTAACTTTAAATTAACTAACTTAACTTTAAATTAAGCTTAACTTAACTTTAAAAACTTTAACTAAAAACTTAAAATTAACTTTAACTTTAAATTACTAAAATTTAACTTTAAATTAACTAACTTAAATTAACAATAACTTAACTTTAACTTAACAACTTAACTTAACTTAACTTAACTTAACTTAAA
>NW_026507925.1:0-12550 GCF_026875155.1 Cherax quadricarinatus
ATAACCAACAAAATAGCACACCTGTGAAAGAATTTCCAAAGTTTGGAGACGGCTTAGTACACGTTTTTTTGTAAGGGTCTCCAAGTATCACCAGCGTACTCTGTCACTATGGTCAAATATTCTGGACAGACTGCTATTATCTTTGGACTCCTGGGATGTCCTGAAGGGCGTGAAGGGCGCGCATCTCTTGTACTAGGGATCTGACACACATTGATGAACCTTGGCAAGATTTTGTTACCCAGCGAGAAGAGGATACAGAAGCCAGATAACATGTGCCATAAGTTCCTGATCCAAGCATCTTACAACTTTCACTGTTAAACAAAAAGTTGTGCATAAGAGGCCCAAGAACATTAAACTCCAACTCTCTGCAGATATCTTGCAGACACTCTACAAATTTTGTCTGTGGACAGCATCGTTTGCTCCTGTTTAGAAACATTATGTTCAGGTTGCAGCCGTACACGTTTGCAAGAGTCCTTCCTGTCCTCATGTACGGACTCCCACCGCACTCTTCTCAAGTCTTTCTGATTCTGCTGGCCAAAATCCTGAGCAGCCATCTTGAGTAACACGTCAATAAACTGATAAGAAGAACAAAGTAATGATACTTCTTTACCAGACGGTGAAAATGCGACAAGTCTGTGTACTATATACTTAATAAGTTAACTGGACTGAGCAGTGAAGTACTAATAATTTGCTTAGTATACACAACTTAAGACGGTGAGAAGATGCTGATCAAGTCTGTGTAGACTATATACTAAAATATAGTTAAGCTGGACTGAAGCAGTGAAAGTACTAAGTAGTAATTTACTTAGTATACACAACTTAAGACGGTGAGAAGATGCTGATCAAGTCTGTGTAGAGTATATACTTAAATATAGTTAAGCTACACTGTAACACTGAAAGAACTAAGTAGTAATTTACTTAGTATATACAACTTCAGATGGTGAGAAGATGCTGATCAAGTCTGTATAGAGTATATACTTAAATGTAGTTAAGCTAGACTGTAATCATGAAACTACTAAAGCATAATTTACTTAGTATACACAAGTAAAGACAGTAAGAAGATAATGATAATATCTGTGTAGAGTATATACTTAAATGTATCTAACTGTCACTACTCTCTCAGCTGTACTACTGTCACTAGCCTCTCAGCTGTACTTCTGTGCTACAAGGTTTATACCAGACATTTAATAAACCCAGGTTTTCACACCTACATAATTACACCACCTTTACTATCATCTCTTTTTTTTTTTTTTTTTTTTTTTTTTTTTTTTTTTTTTTTTTTTTTTTTTTTTTTACTAAAATACACGCTCGTGTTTTATTTCTGATAAAGTTCCTTTTGTAAACAAATGATGGGAAAAGTAAACTCAATGTTTGTTAATAGATACCAGAAACCTTGGGTTTTTAAAGGTTGGTCCCCGGTTCACACCTGAACGCTTGCTGGATCCAGACTTGCAGCTCACGTTACACAAGATGCCCCAAATAGGTAATGAGGCGGCAATGCTAAAGTATCACTTTGAGCGGTTCAGGTTGGTTCCTGAGGCCCTCAGTGCAAGTGTGGCCTTGGCCCCATCAGGGAAGTTAATTTATGGTCGAGGGGAACAGCAAGTCCTAGTCGATTTGGTTAGGGCCCCTCAGTGTGGCTTTATGAAAAATTTTTTGCTTTGAGTCGAGGTGAATCCACCATGGGTGAATGCCAATCAAAATATTGCACCCTGTGAAAAATTTCCAAAATTTTGGAGACGGCTTAGACAGTTTTTTTTAAAAGGGTCCCCAAAGGGGTACCCAGCGTCTCTGTCACAGGTCAAATATTTGGACGACTGCTATTATCTTTTGGATCGGGTTCCGAAGGGCGTGAAGGGCCGCATCTCTTTTATGGGATCTGACAAACATTGATGAACTTGGCAAATTTTGTTACCCAGCGAGAAGAGGATACAGAAGCCAAAAAAATGTGCCATAAAATTCCGATCCAAGCATCTTACAATTTTACTGTTAAAAAAAAGTTGTGCATAAGAGGCCCAAGAACATTAAACTCCCAAATCTTGCAATATCTTGCAGAACTCTACAAATTTTGTCTGTGGGACAGGGGATCGTTTGCTCCTGTTTAGAAACTTAGTTCAGGTTGCAGGCCCTACACGTTTGCAAAAGTCCTTCTTTCCCCTTTTGGGCTCCCCCCGCATCTTTTCAAGTCTTTCTATTTGCTGGCCCCAAAACCTGAGCAGCCTCTTGAGTTTAAAGAGATAGATAAATGATAAAGAAGAACAAAGTAATGAATGACTTTTTTTACTCAAGACGGTGAGAAATGCTGACAAATCTGTTTTGATATATACTAAAATATAGTTAAGCTGGACTGAAGCATAAAAATACTAAGTATAATTTACTTTGTATCACAACTTAAGCGGTGAGAAGACTGATCAAGTTTTTGGAGATATACTAAAATATTTTTAAGCTACCGCATGAAAGCAAGTAGAAAATTTTTAGTTAAACTTAGAGGTGGAAATGCTGATCAAGTCGTTAGAGTATATACTTAAATTTGTTTAAAACTAACGAACATAAAACAAGGTAATTTACTTATTAACAATAAAGGGTAGAAGATTGAAAATCTGTTGAGTTTTTCTTAAATTTTACTAACTGTACTACCTTCAGTTTACTGTCATAGCCTTAGCTGTTTTTCTTGCCAAGGGTTTTTCCAGACATTTAAAACCAGGTTTTCACACCTACATAATTTCACCACCTTTACTATCATCTCTTTTTTTTTTTTTTTTTTTTTTTTTTTTTTTTTTTTTTTTTTTTTTTTTTTTTTTTTTTTTACTAACACAGCCGTGTCTTATTTCTGATAACAGTTTTCCCTTTTTAAAAAGAAAGAAGGGCCCCCTGTAAACCCCAATGTTTGTTAATACAGTACGCAGTAACTCTTGGGGTACTTTAAAGGGTTAAGGGCCCCGGGTTTTACACCCTGAAAAAATTGCTTGCTGGATCCGACTTGCAGCTCACAGTTACACAAGATGTCCAAAAAGGGGAATGAGGGGAGCAAAAGCTGAAGTATCCCGCTTGAGCGGTTGCAGGGGTTTGGTTTCCCGAGGGACCTCAAAGGGGCAATGTGGTGGGCCTTGGCACCCTCAGGGAAGTTAAATTTTTGGTCGAGTGGGGAAAAGCAAGTCCATTGCGATTTTGGTTACACGGAGGCCCCCCCCACGTGTGCCCCTTTATGCAAAAAATTATTTCTTTGATGTGAGGTGAAACCAAACCATAAAATGAATGCCAATCAAAAAATTGCAAAACCTGTGAAAGAATTTCCAAAAAATTTGGGGGACGGGGTTAGAAAACGTTTTTTGTAAGGGTCTCCAAGGTAACACCAGGTACCGTCACTATGGTCAAATATTCTGGCAGGGCTTTCAAATTTTTTGGACTCCTGGGGGTCCTAAGGGCGTGAAGGGCGCATTTTCCCTTTTACAAAGGGGTCTGACACACATTGATGAAACCTTTGGGAAAAATTTTGTTACCCCGCGAGAAAGGATACAGAAGCCAGATAACATGTGCCCTAAGTTCCCCGATCCCAAACATCTTTCAACTTTCAAATGTTAAACCCAAAAAAATTTTGCAAAAAAAGCCCAAAGAACATTAAACTCCAAAATTCCCGCGATATCTTTCAGACAATCTTTCAAAATTTGTCTGTGGGGGCAGGCATCGTTTTTCTCCCCGTTTAGAAAAAATTAAAGTCAGGTTTCAGCCCTAAAAAAACGTTTTCAAGAGTCCTTCCCCTTTCCCCCGTACGGACCCCCACCGCACTCCCTTTTCAAGTCTTTCGATTTGTGGCCCCAAAACCTGAGCACCCTCTTTAGTTAACGACATCAGATAAACTGAAAAAAAGAAGAACAAAAAAGGGAAAGAATGCCCTTTTTTTTACCAAAACGGTGAGAAAATGCTGATCAAGTTGTGTTAAATATAAAACTTAAAAAATAGTTTAAACTGGGGCTGAAACAGTGAAATTTCTAAGTAGTAAATTTTTTAGTAAAAACAATTAAAAGGTGAAAAAGATGTGATCAAGTCTGTTTAGACTATATACAAAAAAATTTTTTAAGCTGACTGAAGGGAGTGAAAGTCTAATAATAATTTACTTTGTATACAAAACTTTAAAACGTGAGAAGATGCTGATCAAGTCTTTTAAAAGTTATACTTAAATTAAATTAACTAAAACGTAACACTGAAAAAAACTAAGTTTGTAATTTACTTAGTTATACAAATTCGAAGGTGGAAAGATGCTGATCAAGTCGTATAGATATATACTTTTAAAAGTAGTTAAGCTAGACGTAATCATGAAAAATACTAAGCAGTAATTTACTTATTTTAACCAACCAAATAAAGAAGAAAAAGTAAAGATAATATCTGTGTAGGGTATATAATTAAAAAGTATCTAAAGTCACTACTCTCTCAACTGTACTACTGGCACTACCTCTCACTGTAAATTCTGTGTACTAGGGTTTAAAACCAGACTTTTAAAAAACCCAGGGGTTTTTACCCTACATAATTTCACCACCCCTTTTCTAAAACATTTTTTTTTTTTTTTTTTTTTTTTTTTTTTTTTTTTTTTTTTTTAAATAAAAAAACAGCTCGTGTCTTATTTCTGATAAATTCCTTTGTAAAAAAGAATGAGGGGAACTGTAAAAATCAATTTTTTTTTAATAGCAGTACGCAGTAAAATCTTTGGGGTACTTTTAAAGGGTTTGGGCCCCCGGTTTTACATCCATGAACAATTTCTTCTGGATCCAGACTTGCAGCTCACAGTTCCCCAAGATTCCCAAAAAGGTTTAATTTAGGCGGGGGCAATGTGAAGAGTCAGCTTGAGCCGGGTTTCAGGGTTTGGGTTTCCCGAGGACCTAGGTGCAATGTGGGGGGGGCCTTGGCACCATCAAAGGGGGGTTAAAATTTAGGTCGGAGGAAAGCAAGTCCCAAATCGATTATGGGGTTTCAGGAGCCCCTTTACGTGTGCGCTTTAAAGCAAATTTATTTGTTTGATGGAGGGAATCCAGCCATGAGGGTGAATCCAATCAAAATAAGCACACCCGTGAAAGAATTTTCCCAAAATTTGGAGACGGCTTAGTAAAAACGTTTTTTTTTTAAGGGTCCCCCAAAGGTTTTCACCACGTACTTTTTCATTTTGGTCAAATATTCGGACAGACGCTTTTATCTTTTGGACCCTGGGATGTCCTGAAGGGGGTGAAGGGGGCCCCCAAACTCTTGTTTCTAGGGATCTTTTTTAAAACCCCCTGAAAGAACCTTTGGGAAGAATTTTTTTACCCCCGGAGAAGAGGATCAGAAACCAGATAAAATTTGCCATAAGGGTTTCCCGTTTAAAACATCTTTTAAAAATTTTCCCCTGTTAAAAAAAAAAAGTTTTGGGATAAAAGGGACCCAAAAACATTAAACCCCCAACTCTTTGCAGATATCTTGCAGACAATCTAAAAAATTTTGTCTGTGGGACAGGGATCGTTTGCTCCTTTTTTAGAAACATTAAATTCAGGTTGCAGCCGTACCGTTTGCAAGAGGGCCTTCCTGTCCTCATGTACGGATCCCCCCGCACTCCTTTTTAAGTCTTTTGATTTGCTGGGGGAAAACCTGAGCAGCCATCTTGAGTTAACGACCCATTTGGGGGAAAATGATAAAAAAGAAAAAAAGTAATGAATGACTTTTTTTACTCAAGACGGTGGAAGATGCTGAACAAATCTGTGTAGACCTTTTTAAATAAAATTTTAGTTAAACGGGGGCTGAAGCAGTGAAGTACTAAGTAGTAATTTACTTAGTAACACAACTTTTAAAACGGTGAGGGAAAATGCTGATCAAGTCTGTGTAGAATTAAATTTCTTTAAAAAAAGTTAAGCTAAATGAACCCTGAAAGAAAAAAAGTAGTAATTTACTTTGTATAACACCCTTAAAAAGGGGGGAAGATGCTGAAAAGGGCGTTAGGTAAATACTTTTAAAAATTTTGTTAAGCTAACTTAACATGAAAAACTAAGAAATAAAATTTTCTTGTAAACCCAAAATGGGGAAAGGGGCGTAAGGGAAAGATAATATAAAAAATTGTTGTAGGTAAAAAAATACTTAAAATTGTATCCTAAAAAATGGGTTTATCTTAGGTAATACTTAAAAGTTTTAACTGTACTTCTTCACCCAAATTTATACCAATATTTGTTAAAACCCGGTTTTTAAACCAAAATTTTAAAAAACCCCCCTTTTAACCCACCCTTCCCCAATTTTTTTTTTTTTTTTTTTTTTTTTTTTTTTTTTTTTTTTTTTTTTTTTTTTTTTTTTTTTTTTTTTTTTCCCAAAAAACACAGCTCTTTTCTTATTTCTGATAACGTTCCTTTTTAAAACAAATGATGGGCAAATGTAAAATCAATGTTTTAATAGCAGTAAGCAGTAACTCTTGGGGGTACTTTAAAAGGTTTGGGGCGCCGGGTTTACATCCCTGAACAATGCTTGCTGGGTCCAGACTTGCAGGCCCCATTTTCACAAATTTTCCAAATAGGTAAAGAGGCGAGCCCAAAGTGAAAATAGTCAGCTTGAAACGGTTGCAGGGGGGTTTTGGGGGTTTCCCGAGGCCTTTAGGGGAATGTGGTGGGGCCCTTTGGCCCCCATCAGGGAAGTTAAATTATGGGCGAGAGGAACAGCAAGTCCCCTAGTCGATTATTGGGTTTCACGGGGGCCCCCCACGTTTTGCGCTTTAAAGCAAAAAAATTTTTTGCTTTGGGTGTTTAGGTGAATCCAGCCAAGAGGGGGTGAATGCCAAAACAAAATATTGACACCTGTGAAAAAATTTCCAAAGTTTGGAATGGCTTAGTACAAATTTTTTTTTTAAGGGGTTTCCCAAGGGTTTTAAACCCCGTACCTGTCACTAAGGTCAAATAATTTTGGGGCCGATGCTATTATTTTTTGGGCTCCCGGGAGTCCCCGAAAAGGGGGGTGAAGGGCGCGCTCTTTTTTACTAGGGGGTCTGACACACATTGATGAACCTTGGGGAAGATTTTTTTACCCCGCGAGAAAGGAAAACAGAAGCCAGATAACATGTGCCATAAGTTTCCCGATCCAAACTCTTACAACTTTCATGTTAAACAAAAAGTTGTGCAAAAAAGGGCCCCCAAAAAAATTTAAAAATCCAACTCTCGCAGATATTTTTGCAGACACTCTAAAATTTTGTCTGTGGGACAGGCATCGTTTGCTCCGTTTAAAACATTATTTTTCAGGTTTCAGCCTAAAACGTTTCAAGAGTCCTTCCCGTTTCCCCATGTACGGAAAAACCCCCCGCACTCTTTTCAAATCTTTCTGATTTCCCGCTGGGCCAAATCCTGAGAGGGGCCAAACTTTTAGTTTTAAAGACCATCAATAAAAGATAAAGAAGAAAAAAAGTAATGAAAGACTTTTTTTTACCAAAACGGTGAGAAGATGCTGATCAAGTCTGTGTAGACTATTTAATAAAAAAAAGTTAAGCTGGAAATGAAGCATGAAAATATAAAATAGTAAAATTTTCTTAGTATACCCCAAATTAAAACGGTGAAAAAGATTTCTGATCAATTTTTTGTAGAGTATAAACTTTAAAATAGTTAAAACTACACGGGGAAAACTGAAAGAACTAAGTATAATTTTCTTAGTATAACAACTTTAGATGTAGAAGATGCCTTTATCAAGTCTGTATAGAGTATATACTTAAAAAGGAGTTAAGCTAGACTGTAATCATGGGAAAATCAAAACAGTAATTTCCTTAGTTTTACACAAGTAAAAACAGTAAGAAATAATGATAAAAAACTGTTAGAGTATATACTTAAATGTATCTAACTGTCCTAAAACCCCCCCCCCCCTTTTTTTTTTCCCCCCCCCCTTTTTTTAAATTTTTTCCGGGAAAAAAAACCCCCCCCCCCAAAAAAAACCCCCAAAAAAAAAAAAAAAAAAAAATTTTTTTTTTTTTTTTTTTTTTTTTTTTTTTAAAAAGGGGTTTTTTTTTAAAAAAAATTTTAAAAAAAAAGGGGGGAATTAAAAAATTTTTTTTTCCCCCCGGGGGAAAAAAATTTGGGGGGTTAAAAAAAAAAAAAAAAAAGCCCAAAAAAATTTTAAAAAATTAAAACGGGAAAAAAAGGGGGGAAATTTTTTAAAAAAAACCCCCCCGGGGGAAAAAAAAATTAATTTTTTAAAAAAAAGGGGGGGGGGGGGTTTTTTTTAAAGGGGAAAAAAGGGGTTTTAAAATTTTTTTTTAAAAAAAAAAAAAAAAAAAACCAAAAAAAAATGGAAAAATTTTTAAATTTTAAAAAAATTTCCCCTTTTTTTTTTCCCCCCCTTTTTACCACCCCCAAAATTTTTTAAAAAAAATTTTTTAAATTTTTTAAAAAAAGGGTTTTCCCAAAAATTTTTTTCCCCCTTTCCCCCCTTTTTTTTTTTTTTTTTTTTTTTTTTTTTTTTTTTTTTAAAAAAAAAAAGCCGGTTTTTTTTAAAATTTTTCCCAAAAAATAATTTTTAAAAAAAATTTTTTAAAGGAAGAAAAATTTAAATTTTTTTTTTCCCCCAAAAAAGGGGGGGCCCTTTTTTAAAAAAACAAAAGTTTTTAAAAAAGGGGGGGGTTTTTTTTTTGGGGGGGTTTTTAAGGCCTTCGGTTCCGGGGGGTTTGGGGGGGGGTTTTTTTTAAAAAAAAAAAAAAATTTTGGGTTTTTTTTTCCCCCCCAAGGGGGGGAAAAAAATTTTTTTAATTTTAAAAAATTTTTGGGGGGAAACAAAAAAGAAAAGGGGAAAAATTTAAAAAATACCGGGAAAAAATTTTTTAAGGGGGGGGGAAAAAAAAGTTTTTTAAAAAACCCAAAAAAAAATTTTATTTTTAAAAAGGGGGGGGTGGGGCCGGTTTTTAAAAAAAAAATTGGGAACCTTAAAAAAAAAAAGGATAAAAAAAACCGGGAAAAAAAATTTTAAAAAATTTTTTAAAAAAACCCCCCCCAAAAAAAAACCCCCCCCCAAATTTTTTTAAAAAAAAAACCGGGGGGGTTTTTTTTTTTTTTCAACCCCTTTTTTTTTTTTTTTTTTTTTTTTTTTTTTTTTTTTTTTTTTTTTTTTTTTAAAAAAAAGGTTTTTTTTAAAAAAAAAAAAAAAAAAAATTTTTTTAAAATTAAAAAAAGGGGGTTTTAAAAGGGCCCCCCGGGGGGGGGGGGGAAAACCCGGGAAATTTTGGAAAAAAAAAGGGAAAAAAAAAAAAAAAAAAGGGGGGGGGGGGGGGGTTTTTTTTTTAAAAAAAAAGGGGGGGAAAAAAAAATTTTGTTAAAAAAAAAAAAAAAAAAAAAAAAACCCCCCCCCGGGGAAAAATTTTTTTTAAAGGAAAAAATTTAAAAAGGGGGAAAAAACCAAAAATTTTTTTTCCCCGGGAAAAAAAATTTCTTTTAAAAGGTTTAAAAAATTTTTTTTTTTTTGGGGGTTCAAGGGGTTTTTTTTTAATTTTTTAAAAGGGAAACCAAATTTTTTTCCCCCCCTAAAAAACCCCTTTTTCCCTTTTTTTTTTTTTTTTTTTTTTTTTTTTTTTTTTAAAAAAAAAAAGGGGGGTTTTTTTTGGAAATTTTTTGGAAAAAGGGGGAAACCCCTTTTTTTAAAAAAAATTTTTTTTGGAATTTTAACCCCCCTTTTTTCCCCCCCCAAAAATTTTTTAAATTAAAAAATTTTTTTTGGGGGGGTTTTTTGGGGGGGTTTTTTTTTTGGGGGGGGGGTTTTTTTTGGGGGGTTTTGGGGGGCCCCCCCCTTTTTTTTTTGGGCCCCCCCCAAAAAAAGGGTTTTTTAAAAAAAAAAAAAAAAAACCCAAAAAAATTAAACCCCCTTTTTAAAAATTTAAAGGGGGTTTCCCTTTTTTTAATTTTTAAAAAAGGTTAAACCACCTTTTTAAAAAAATTTTTTTTTTTTTGGGGGGGGGGGGTTTTTGGGGCCCGGGGAATTAAAATTTTTTAAAAAAAAAAAAAAAATTTTTAAAAACCCCCAAAAAAATTTTTTTTTTTTTAAAAAAAAATTTTAAAAAAACCCCCTTTTTTTTTAAAATTTTTCTTTTTGGGGGGGGGAAAAAAAAGGGGGGGAAAAAAAAAACCCCCCCCCCCAAAAAAAAATTTTTTAAAAAAAAAAAGGGAAATTTGGTTTTTTTAAAAAAAAAAAAAAAATTTTTTTTTTTTTTAAAAAAGGGGGTGGTTTTTTTTTAAAAAATTTAAAATAAAAAAAAAAAAAAAATTTTTTTTTTTTTTTTTTTTTTTTTTTTTTTTTTTTTTTTTTTTTTTCCTTTTTTTTTAAAAAAAAAAAAATTTTTTTTTTTTTTAAAAAAATTAAATTTTAAAAAAAAATTTTTTTAAAATTTCCTTTTTAAAAATTTAGAATTTAAAAATTGGGGGGTTTTTTTTTTTTTTTTTAAAAAATTTTCTTAAAAAAATTTTAAAAGGGGTTTTTTTTTAAATAAAAATTTGGGGTTTTTTTTTTCCCCCCCTTTTTTTTTTTGGGGGGAAAGGGGGGAAAAAAAGGGGAAAAAAAAAAAAAAACCCCTTTTTTTTTTTTTTTTTTTTTTTTTTTTTTTTTTTTTTAAAAAAATTTTTTCTTTTTTTAAAATTTTTAAACCAAAAGGGGGGGCCCCAAAAAAAATTTTCCCCAAAAAACCCTTTTTTTTTTTTGGGCCCTTTTCCCCGGGCCCCCCCAAAATTTAAAATTTTAAAAAAAGGGGTTAAGGGGGGGGGGGGTTTTTTTAAACCCTTTCCTTGGGGGCCCCGGAAAAGGGGGTAAAAAGGGGGAAAAAAAAAAAAAACCCCCCTTTTTTTTTTAAAAAAAAAACCGGGGAAAAAAAAAAAAAAAATTTTTTAAAAAACCCAAAATTTTTTGGGGGGGGAAAAAGGGGGGGGAAAAACCAAAGGGTTCAAAACCCCCAAAACCCCCTTTTTTTTTTTCCCCCCCCCTTTTTTTTTCCCCCCCCCTTTTCCCGGGCCCCGGGCCCAAATTTTTTTAAAAAGGGGGAAAAAAAAAAAAAAATTTTAAAAATTTTTAAAAAAAAAAAAAGGGGGGGCCCCCCCCCAAAAAAAAAAATTTTTTTAAAAAAAATTTTTTTTAGAAAAAATTTGAAAGAGGCGGTGGGAGTCCGTACATGAGGACAGGAAGGACTCTTGCAAACGTGTACGGCTGCAACCTGAACATAATGTTTCTAAACAGGAGCAAACGATGCCTGTCCCACAGACAAAATTTGTAGAGTGTCTGCAAGATATCTGCAGAGTTGGAGTTTAATGTTCTTGGGCCTCTTATGCACAACTTTTTGTTTAACAGTGAAAAGTTGTAAGATGCTTGGATCAGGAACTTATGGCACATGTTATCTGGCTTCTGTATCCTCTTCTCGCGGGGTAACAAAATCTTCCCAAAGGGTTTCATCAATGTGTGTCAGATCCCTAGTCAAGAGATGCGCGCCCTTCACGCCCTTAGGACATCCCAGGAGTCCAAAAGATAATAGCAGTCTGTCCAGAATTTTTGACCATGTGACAGAGTACGCTGGTGATACCTTGGAGACCCTTACAAAAAAACGTGTACTAAGCCGTCTCCAAACTTTGGAAATTCTTTCACAGGTGTGCAATATTTTGTTTTGGCATTCACTTCATGGCGGGATTCACCTCGACATCAAAGAAAATAATTTTGCATAAAGCGCACACGGAGGGCTCCGTGTAACCATAATCGACTATGGACTTGCTGTTCCTTCGACCTTTAAAGTTAACTTCCCTGATGGTCCCAAAGGGCCCCACCACATTGCACCTGAGGTCCCTCAGGAACCAACCTGCACCGTCAAGCTGCTACTTCAGCATTGCTCGCCTCATTACCTATTTGGACATCTTGTGTAACTGTGAGCTGCAAGTCTGGATCAGCAAGAAATGTTCATGGATGTAAACCCGGGCGACCTAACCTTAAAGTACTCCAAGAGTTACTGCGTACTGCTATTAACAAACATTGAGTTTACAGTTCCCCACCTTTGTTTTACAAAAGGGAAATGTTATCAAATAAGACACGAGCTGTGATTTTAGTAAAAAAAAAAAAAAAAAAAAAAAAAAAAAAAAAAAAAAAAAAAAAAAAAAAAGATAAGTAAAGTGTGTAATATGTAGGTGAAAACCTGGTTTATAAATTTGTATAAACTTGTAAAACACAGAAGTACAGCTGAGAGGCTATGACGTAGACAGCTGAGAGAGTAGTGACAGTTTGATACATTTAAGTATATATCTACACAGATATTTTATTACTTCTTACGGCTTTACTTTTTACTAGTAAATTACTGCTTAGTAGTTTCATGATTAAGTCTAGCTTAACTCATTTAGTATATACCTATACAGACTGATCAGAAAACTCCACATCTGAAGTGTATATACTAGTAATTATATTTGTTCTTTCAGTGTTACAGTGTAGCTTAACTATATTTAAGATATATAAATACTTATCTCTTACGTCTTAATTGTGTATACTAATAAATTTTTCTTAGTATTTCATGTTCAGTCCAGCTTAACTAATTTAGTATATATCTAACAGACTTGAT
>NW_026507926.1:0-14470 GCF_026875155.1 Cherax quadricarinatus
CAGATGATGAGAATAACCCACCAGGGGATGAAGTAACTAAAAGCAGGGGAAAAAAAGAAAAGAACATAAAACGAAGGAACACTGCAGAAAGGGCCCACGCCCATGGGCAGGCAAGTCCCTTCCGGGTTAAGCCAATGCACCCAACCTGTAGGTCGTACATTTACTTAAGGGAGGGGAAAACGGCACCGACCTGGTACAAACATCAGGGCCAACTCACCCCACCCACATCCACTCATGTATTTTTCCAAAACCCATTTTTTAAAACTACACAACGTTTGGCCCCTTTTAAAAAGTACCCGGGGGTTTGTTCCCTCTCCCAATCTATTACCAAACCAGACTTTCCTATATCCCCTTTCCCGAACTGAATTTTTCCAACTTGAAACCCTTGCTGCGAGTCCTGTTTAGGCTAGATATTTTTAGCACCTATTTACATCCCCTTTTTTAATTCCCGTCTTCCATTTATAACCTCTGTATATCCCCCCCCTTTACGTCTTTCTTAAAAGTGCAATTCAGGGCCCTTATCATCCTCAAGGGGGTTTGATCATGGGATCAACTTGTCATCCTCCCTTTTTTTTCATTTTTCCCGACATTTATTCCTTTTTGTAATACGGTACCAAAAATGTGCAGCATAACTAAAGAGGGCCTAACCAACGATGTAAGAGTTAAGAACAACCTGAGGACTCCTATTTTTTATTTTTTTGAATGAAGCCCAAGGATTCTATTACTTATTGCGAACACTTATCATTTGTTTGGGACCCAATTCTGCTAACCGAACTCCAAAAACTTTTTTGAATCCTAAAATTTTAAAATCACATTTTTTATTTTTAAATTTTTGGGATGGTTATTTTCCTGTCCAACATATAAACTAGCATTTGTCTATTTAAAATGCATCTCCACTTCTCCGACCCCTGCATCATTATTAAATCTTCCTGGATGCTCTAATGTCCTCGCAAATGAATTCGAGGCCTATTTTTGGTGCATCGCAAATGCCGATGTCGCCTTTTTGCCCTATCTATGTTTTATTAAATTGTGAACAGCATGGGGCCCAACACTGACCCCCCGTGGAAAACCGCTCGTGACGCTTCCCCACTCTGATTTCTCACCATTTTTTGACTACAACCCGAGATGAGAGTAGCTACACCAGATGATGAAGTAACCACCCAGATATGAGTAAAACCCAGGGGTGAGATAACTACACCAATGATGAGAGAACAAAAACCCTTGAAAGAGAGTATACACCAGATGATGAAGTAACCACACAAATAGAGAGTAACACAGCAGGGATGAGAGTAACTAACCAGAGATGAAAGAAAATAAACCAGATGAATAGAGTAACTACACCCAAAGATGAGAGTAATACAAAAGGAATGAGAGATTACACCAGGAGATGAGAGTAACTACTCCAGAAGATGAGAGAGCTACACAAAATGGTGAAGTAACCCCACCAATGATGAAGTAAAAAAAACTACAAGGGGAAAAAAAGTAACACACCAAGATGAAATAACTACACCAAGATAGAGTAAAAAAACACCAATGATGAAGTAACACACCGGAGATAAATACACACCAGGGATGAAGTAACACACCCAAAGATAGTAAATACAGCAGGGGATAGAGTAACTACCCCCAGGAATGAGGGAACTACACCAATGAACAGAGTAACTACACCAGAGATGAGAGTAACTATACAAGAGACGAAGTAACACCAGGGGATGAAGTAACTACACCAGATGATGAAGGGAACTACACCAAAAATGAAGTAAACCCCACAAGTGATAAGTAACTACCCAGGGGATAAGTAACTACCCCAATGATGAAGTAACTGCACCGGGGAAAAGAGTAAAAACCCAATGAGATGTAACCCCCAGAATGAGAGACTACAAAAACCCCCGAATAGAGTAAAACCAGGAATGAGAGAAACTACACCCGATTTAGGGAACACACCAGAATGAATAAAATACACCCAAGATGAAGTAACACACCAAAAAAGAGTACTCACCAGATTTGGGAATAATACACCAAGATGAACAAAAAACCCAGGGGATGAGAGAAAAACCAATGAAAAGAGTAATACACCAAAGAGATAAATAACTCACCAAGGGGTGATAACTAACAAGGGAAAAGAACACCCAGATGATGAGATAACAAACAAGATGAAGTAACACCCAAATGAGGTAACACACCAGATGAAAAGATAATTACACCAGATAAAGATTACTACACCAGGAGATGAGAGACTACACCAAGGAGAGAGGTAACTACAAAAGAGATGAGAATAAACACCCGGAATGAGGGGAACTAAACCCGGATTATTTAAAAGTAACCACCAAGATGATGAATAACTACACCGGAGATGAAGTAACTTCCCCAAGATGAATTAACTACACCCCAGATGACATAAAAACCCAGATATGAAGGGAACCACACCAATGATAGAGTAACTACACCCGGAATGAGGAATAAATACACCCGGAATGAGAGTAACTCACCCGATAAAAAAAGTAACTAACCAATGATAGGTAACAAAACCCCGGGGATGAGAGTAAAAACACCAGAAGAAGAACAACCGAGATGAGATAACACACCAGAGATGAGGTAACTAACAGGAGATAAGAATAAAAGGAATAAAACAAGGAAATGAGAGAACCCCAAAAATAGGTAAAACCCCCGGATAGAGAAATTTCATCAGGAGATTGGAGAACACAAACCGATGAAGAAACTACACCAAATACAAAACAACACCAGATATAATAAACCACAAAGGGTATAAGTAAAATCGGGAGTTGATAAAAACACCCAAAGAAAACTAACCGGGGTTGAATTAACTAAACATGTGAGGGTTCCCCGAGAAGAATAACCACACCTTTTTTAATCTAACCAAATAAAGTAATCCCAAAAAAATCTACCCAGGGGAGGAGTAGCTACAACCATGTAAGTCTTAACCCGGATTTGGGGATTTTAACAGGGGATTTTGAGTAATACGGTGAAAACTTCACTTAAAAGAGTAACAAAAGATGAAGAGTAAACACCAGGAAAAAGTTCAAACCAAAAAAAGTAACAAAAAAAGGAATGGGTGTAACCCGTATTAGGTAACCACCCAAATAGAGTTTTAATACACAAGGAGATGGGTAACTAAAAAGGAATAGATAACCCCCCATGATAATAAACCCCCAGGAAGGAGATAATACACCAGGAGATGAGGTAATCACCAGGGAATAAAAGTAACAAAACCCCCAAAATGATGAGGAACACCCGGGTGAGGTCCCCACCAATTAATAACTACACCAGGGGATGAATAACTACACCAATGATGAGAGTAAACCCCACCAGATGATAGAGTAATCCAGGGGATGAAGTAACAAACCCGAATGAGAGTAACTACACCAGAGAAAAAGTAAACCACCAAGATGAGAGAAAACTCACCGAAAAGAGAAAACTACCCGGGAAAAGAGAGTAACAACCAGAATGAAGTAATAAACCAGATGAAAAGAGTAACACACCAATTAGAGTAACTACAAGGAATAAAGTAACTACACCAGTGAATAGAGTAAAATAACCCCAAATAGAGTAACTACACCAGGGTGAGAGTACACACCAGGGGATGAAGAACTACACCCGAGAAGAGTAACTAAACAGGGGATGAGAGTAACTACACCAAAGGGGAAAAGAGTAAACCCAGATATGGTAAAACCCAGAGATGAGAGAAAAAACCCGGAGATGAAGTATCCACACCAGGGGATTGAACATGTACCTACACCAGATGAATGAGAATAACCACAGACCAGGTGATGAGAGTAGCTAAAGCAGGAGATAAGAAGATCAGAACATAAAACGAATGAACACAGCAGAAGGCCCACAGGCCCATGCGAGGCAGGTCCAAGCTCCTTCCGGCATAAGCCAATGCACCCACCTTGTCAGTCAGGTCACATTGACATAAGGGAGAACACACGCAACCGACCTGGTATCACAAGCTATCAGGTCCACCTCACACCCACCCACTCCACTCATGTATTTTATCCAACTAATTTTTAAACTACACACGTTTCTGGCCTCCTATAGACTGTACACCGGGTAGTTTTTTGTTCCACTCATCCACAACTCTATACCAAACCAGTACTTTTCCTATATCCTTCCTATAATCCTGAATTTATTTCCAACTTGAAATCACACCATTGCTGCGAGTCCTGTTTAGGCTAGATATTTCACACACTATATACATCCCCTTTATTAATTCCTGTCTCCATTATACACCTCTGCATATCCCCCCTAATTCTACGTCTTCAGAAGTGCAAGATTCAGGGCCCTTAGTCTATCCACATAGGGAAGGTTTCTGATACAAGGGATCAACTTTGTCATCCTCCATTTGTACATTTTCCATAGCATTTATATCCATTCTGTAATAACGTGTGACCTAAACTGTGGCAAAATCTGAAATGAGGCCCTAACCATCGAGTAATAGATTTTGAAGACCAACCTGGATGACTCCTATTATTGTGTTCTTGATATGAAGCCATGATTCTATAAGCTTTATTGCGAACACTATCCTGTTGTCATGGTTAACAGATTACTGCTAACCAAACTCCAAAATCTTTTTCGCAATCCCGTAATATAAAGATCTAACATTAATTAGTTTAGATGTGGGCATGTGTTATTTCCAGTTCCCAACATATAACTTAGCATTTGTCCTATATTAACACTGCATCTGCCAATTCTCCGACCACTGCCATCAGTCTATTCAATCTTCCCTGGATGCTCTAATGTCCTCGTCAGAATGAATTCGACGGCCTATTTTGGTTCATCGGCAACTTGGCCGATGTCGCTCTTTATGCCCTCATCTATGTCGTTTATATAAATTGTGAACAGCAGTGGGCCCAACACTGACCCCTGTGGAACACCGCTCGTGACGCTTCCCCACTCTGATTTCTCACCATTTATGCAGCTACACCAGGAGATGAGAGTAGCTACACCAGATGATGAGAGTAACTACACCAGATGATAAGAGTAACTACTCCAGGAGATGAGAGTAACTACACCAGATGATGAGAGTAACTACACCATGAGATGAGAGTAGCTACACCAGATGATGAGAGTAACCACACAAGATGATGAGAGTAACTACAGCAGGAGATGAGAGTAACTACACCAGGAGATGAAAGTAAACTTAAACCAGATGAATGAGTACCTACACAGCATGAAGAGAGTAACTACAAAAGGAAGATGAGAGTATCTACACCAGGAATGAAGTAACTACTGCCAAAGGATGATGAGTACTACACTCAATATTAGATAGTAACGCACATGCCCGGAGACGAGAGTAACTACAAACCAGGAGATGCAGAGTAACTACACCAATGATAGAGTAACTACACCAGATGATGAGAGTTAACTACACCACCAGATGACGAAAGAACACACCAGGAGATGATAAGTAACGACACCAATAAATGAAAAGTAACAACACCAATGATGAAGCGTAATACACAAGGAGACAAGAGTAACTACAGCCAGATATGAGAGTAACCACACCAGAAGATGAGGGTAACCACACCAGACAACATGAAGTAACTTCCACCAGATGATGAGAGTAAACTACATCCAGAGATAAGAGAAATGACACAGGAGATGTGAGTAGCCGTAGACCAGGAGATGAGAGTAACTACACAAAGAATAGATGTAACTTACACACCATAGATGATAGAAAACTACACCAGGAGATAAGAGTAAATACACTATTAATGAGAGTAACTACACCAGGAGGTGAGAGTATCTAACACCATATGATGAGAGTAACTAACACCAGTAGATAGAGTAACAACACCAATGATGAGAGTAACCCACCAATAATGACAGTACTACACCAGGAGATAAATAAATAACACTAGTAATGAGAGAAACTACACCAGATGATGAGAGTAACTACACCAGAGATGAAGTAACTACCCCAGATGATGAAGAGTAACCACACCAATGATGAGGAGTAACTACACCAGCAGTATAAGAGTAATTACACACCAGAGATGGAGAGCTAACTACACCCGATTGATGGAGTAACCACACCAAAGATGAGAGTAAACTACACCAGGAGATAAGAGTAAATTACAACCAGGAGATGAAGAGTACTATACCAGATGGATGAGAGTAACTACACCAGGAAGAGAGAAGTAACTACGCTAGATGATGAGAGTAACTACACAAGGAGATGAGAGTAACTACACCAGATGATGAGAGTAACTACACCAGGGAGATGAGAAGTAACTACAACCATAATGAATTAGATTAACCACAGCACCAGAAGATGAAGAGTCACTACACCAGGGGAAAAAGAGTAACTACAACCAATGGATGAATTAACTACACCAGAGAGATGAACAGTAACTGCACCAGATGAAGAGAGTACCCACACCAGATGAATGAAGAGTAAAACTACAGTCAGGAGATGAGAGTAACTAGACCACGAGATGAGAGTAACTACGCCAGGTGAATAAAGTAACTACACCAGATGATTAGAGTAACTACACCAGGAGATAAGAGTAAAATACACCTAGAGGAATGAGAGTAACTACACCCAGATGATGGGATAACAACACCAGAATGAGAGTAACTACACCAGACGATGAGAGGTAAAAACTACACCAGGAGGTTGGAGAGTAACTACGCCAGATGATGATGAGTATCTACACCAGAAGATGAATTAACTACACCAGATGATGTAGTGTAACGCAACCAGAGATGAAAGAAACTACACCAGAAGATGAGAGTACCCACTCCAGATGAATGAGAGTAACTACATCCAGGAGAACGAAGAGTAACTACACCCGGAGATGAAGAGTAACTACACCAGGAGATGAGAACACTACAACCAGATGAGAGAGAACTACACATATGATGAGAGAAACTACACCAGGAGATGAGAGAAACTGCACCAGGAGATGAGAGAAACTCACCTTTGATGAAGAGTAACTATACCAGATGATGAGAGAAACTACACCAGATAATGGGAGTAACCACACCAGGAGATGAGAGTAACTACACCAGGAGATGAGAGTAACTACACCAGATGATGTGAGTAACTAACACCAGATGATGCGAGTAACTAACCTAAGAGATAATGAGAGTGACTACACGCAGGAAGAGAGTAACTGCCCCAGGAGAATGAGAGAAACTACACCCATGATGATAGTAACTCCACCATATGAATGAGAGTAACTACACCAGATGATTAGAGTAACCAAACCAGGATGACGATAGTAACTACACCAGGAGATGATTAACAACACCAGATGATGAGAGTAACAAAACCAGATGATGAGGTAACTACCCCAGATGATGAAGTAACTACACCAGGAGATGAAGAGTAACTACACAGATGACGAGAGTAACCAACCAGGAGATGAGAGTAACATAACCAGATGATGAGAGTTAACTACACCAAGATGAGAGTATACAAAGACACCAGGAGATGAAGTAACTACACCAGATGATGAGAGTAACTACACGAGATGAGAGTAACTACACCAGATGATGAGAGTAACTACACCAGATGATGAGAGTAACTACACCAGATGATGAGAGTAACTACACCAGATGATGAGAGTAACTACACCATATGAAGGAGAGTAACTAACACCAGAATGAGAGAAACTACACCAGATGAAGAGAGTAACTACACCAATGAGATGAAGAGAAACTACACCAGGAAATGAAGGTAACTACACCAGAGATGAGTAGTAACTACAACCAGAATGAGAGAAACAACACCAATGAAGAGAGTAACTAAACACCAGGAGATGAGAGAAAACTACAATACCAGATAATGAGAGTAACACCCCAGATGATGAGAGTAACTATCACCAGATGATGAGAGTAAGCCACCACAACCAGACCAATAATGAGAGTAACTAACACCAATGAATAGAGAGTAAACTACACCAGGAAGATGAGAGTAACTACACCAGATGATGAGAGTAACTACACCAGGAGATGAGAGTAACTACGCCAGATGATGAGAGTAACTACACAAGGAGATGAGAGTAACTACACCAGATGATGAGAGTAACTACACCAGGAGATGAGAGTAACTACACCAGATGATTAGAGTAACCACACCAGATGATGAGAGTAACTACACCAGGAGATGTGAGTAACTACACCAGATGATGAGATTAACTACAACAAGGAGATGACAGTAACTGCACCAGATGATGAGAGTAACCACACCAGATGATGAGAGTAACTACAGCAGGAGATGAGAGTAACTAGACCAGGAGATGAGAGTAACTACACCAGATGAATAGAGTAACTACACCAGATGATGAGAGTAACTACACCAGGAGATAAGAGTAATTACACTAGGAGATGAGAGTAACTACACCAGATGATGAGAGTAACTACACCAGGAGATGAGAGTAACTACAACAGAAGATAAGAGTAACTACACCAGGAATGAGAGTAACTACACCAGATAATGAAAGTAACTACACCAGATGATGAGATAACTACACCAATAATGAGAGTAACTAACACAAACCAGATGATAGATAACAAAACACCAGATTGAAAAAAATTGAGGAAGTAACTACACCAGGAGATTAGAGAAACTACACCAGATTAGATGAGTCACTACCCAGGAGATTAGAGAAACTACACGATGATGAGAGTAACTACACCAGATGATGAGAGTAACTACACCAGGAGATGAGAGAAACTACACCAGATGAAGAGAGTAACTACACCAGGAGATGAGAGAAACTACACCAGATAATGAGAGTAACAACACCAGATAGAGAGTAACTACACCAGGATGATGAGAGTACCCACACCAGATAATTAGAGAAACTACACCAGAATGATGAGAGTAACTACCCCAGGAGATGAAGAAAACTACACCAGATGATGAAGAGTACCTACCCCAGGAGATGAGAGTAACTAACGCAGATGATGAGAGTAACTACACAAGGAAGATGAGAGTAACTACCAAACCAGATGATGAGAGAAAACTACACGCAGGAGATGAGATGTAACTACAAACTACACCATATGTTAGAGTAACCACACCAGATGATGAGAGTAACTACACCAGGAGATGTGAGTAACTACACCAGATGATGAGATTAACTACAACAGGAGATGACAGTAACTACACCAGATGATGAGAGTAACCACACCAGATGATGAGAGTAACTACAAGCAGAGATGATAGTACTACACCAAGGAGGCTGAGAGTAACTACACCCAGATGAATAGAGTAAACTACACCAGATGAAAGGTAACTACACCAGGAGATAAGAGTAATTACACTAGGAGATGAGAGTAACTGCACCAGATGATGAGAGTAACTACGCCAGGAGATGAGAGTAACTACACCAGATGATGAGAGTAAATACACCAGGAGATTAGAGTAACTTCACCAGATGATGAGAGTAACTACACCAGGAGAAGAGAGTAACTACACCAGATGATGATAGTAACTACAACAGAGATAAATTACTACACCAGATGATGAGAGTTAACCACTCAGATGATGAGAGTAACTACACCAGGAGATGAGAGTAACTACACCATATGATAAGATTAACTACACCAGGAGATGACAGTAACTACACCAGATGATGAGAGTAACCACACCAGATGATGAGAGTAACTCCAGCAGGAGATGAGTGTAACAACACCAGGAGATGAAGTAACCTACACGATAATAAGTAATTACACAATGATGAGAGTAACTACACCAGAAATGAGAGTAACTACTCAGAATGAGAGAGTACACACCAGAGATGAGAGTAAGTATCACCAGATGATGAGAGGTAACCACAACAGATGATGAGATTAACTACACCAGTAGATAAGATTAACTACACCAGATGAAATAGAGTAACTACACCCGATGATTAGAGTAGCTACACCAGAGAGGAAGTATCTACACCATGAGTTGAGAGTAGCTACACAGATGATGAGAGTAACTAAAGCAAGGAGATGAGAGTAACTACACCAGGATATGAGAGTAACTACACAGATGAATAGTGAAACAACTCCAGATGATGAGAGTAAACACTCCAGGAGATGAGAGTATCCACACCAGGAGAATTGACAGTAACAACAACCAATGATTGAAATAACCACAACCAGGTGATGAGATAATAAAGCCAGGAGATAAGAAGAAAAGAACATAAGAACAAGGAACACTGCATGAAGGGCCCACTGGCCCATGCGTGGGCAGGTCCAGTCCTCCTACCGGCTTAAGCCATGCACAACCTTGTCAGGACATGGTCACATTGACTTAAGGGAGGAAACAACGGCAACCGACCGGTAGACCAAGCTATCAGTTCCAACTCACATCACCTACCCACATCCACTCATGTATTATCCATCCTATATTTAAAAACTACATCAACGTTTCTGGCCTGCTATAACTGAACTCGGTAGTCGTTTTCCACTCATCCACAACTCTATTATACCAAACCGTACTTTTCCTATAAGCCTATCCTGAATCTGATTTTTCCACTGGAAACCATTGCTTGCGAGTCCTGTTTAGGCTAGATATTTTAAGCACCACTATTAAACAACCCCTTTATTAATTCCTGTCTCCATTTAATAACACCTCTGTCCATACCCCCCTAATTCTACTACTTTCTAGAGAGTGCAGATTCAGGGCCCTTAGTCAACCTCATAGGGAAGGTTCTGAAACATGGGAATCAACTTGTATCCACCTCATCCACTCGCATCCTATTTGGGTCCTTTGTACAGTTTACCAGAGCAAATTATATCCTTTCTGTAATACGGTGAACAAAACTTTGGGCAGTCATAATCTAAAGCAGGCCTAACAACGATGTAATAGAGTTGAAGACAACTGAAGGACTCCTATTAATTTATGCTTCTTGATTATAATGCCAAGGATCTAATAGCTTTTATTGGCGAACACTTATGCACTGTTTGTCTGGTTTCAGATAACTGTAACCAGAACACCACAAATCTTTAATTCGCATCCGAATATTAAGATCTAACATAATTTAGGTTTATATGTGGCATGGTTATTGTCCCGTCCAACATATAAACTTAGCATTTGTCTATATTAAACTGCATCTGCCACTTCTCCGACCACTGCATCAGTATATTCAAATCTTCCTGGAGTGCTCTAATGTCCTCGTCAGAATGAATTCGACGGCCTATTTTGGTGTCATCGCAAACGTTGCCGACGTCCGCACTTTATGCCCTCATCTATGACGTTTTATTAAAAAATTGTGAACAGGCAGTGGGCCCTAAGCCAACACTGACCCCTGTGGAACACCGCTCGTGACGCTTCCCCACTCTGATTTCTCACCATTTATGCAACTACACCAGGAGATGAGAGTAGCTACACCAGATGATGAGAGTAACCACACCAGATGATGAGAGTAACTACTCCAGGAGATGAGAGTAACTACACCAGATGATGAGAGTAACTACACAATGAGATGAGAGTAGCTACACCAGATGATGAGAGTAACCACACAAGATGATGAGAGTAACCACAGCAGGAGATGAGAGTAACTACACCAGGAGATGAAAGTAACTAAACCAGATGAATAGAGTAACTACACCAGATGATGAGAGTAACTACAAAAGGAGATGAGAGCATCTACACCAGGAGATGAGAGTAACTACTCCAGAAGATGAGAGTAGCTACACCAGATGGTGAGAGTAACCACACCAGATGATGAGAGTAACTACACCAGGAGATGAGAGTAACTACACCAGATGAATAGAGTAACAACACCAGATGATGAGAGTAACTACACCAGGAGATGAGAGTAACTACACCAGATGATGAGAGTAACTACACCAGGAGATGACAGTAACTACACCAGATGATGAGAGTAACCACACCAGATGATGAGAGTAAATACAGCAGGAGATGAGAGTAACTACACCAGGAGATGAGAGTAACTACACCAGATGAACAGAGTAACTACACCGGATGATGAGAGTAACTATACAAGGAGACGAGAGTAACACCAGGAGATGAGAGTAACTACACCAGATGATGAGAGTAACTACACCAGATGATGAGAGTAACCACACAAGATGATAGAGTAACACACCAGGAGATGAGATAACAACATCCAAGAGATGAGAGTAAACAGCAACCAGGAGATGAGGCGGTAGCTACAACACCAGGAGATGAAGAGTAACTACACAGATATGAGAGTAACACACCCAGAGATGAGAGAAGCGACACCATATAAATGAGTGTAACCACACCAGATGATGAGAGTAGCTACACATATGAGGAGATAACTACACCAGGAGATGAGAGTATCTACACCATGATATGAGAGATCTAACACCAGGAGATAATAGTAACTACACTAGGCGATGAGAGTACTACCCAATATGATGAGAGTAACTACACCAGATGATGAGAGTAACTACACCAGATGATGAGAGTAACTACACCAGGAGATGAGAGTAACTACACCAGATGATGAGAGTAACTACACCAGGAGATGAGAGTAACTACACCAGATGATGAGAGTAACTACACCAGGAGATGAGAGTAACTACACCAGATGATGAGAGTAACTACACCAGATGATGAGAGTAACTACACCAGGAGTATAGAGTAGTCTACACCAAATGATGAGTGTAACCACTACCATATATAGATAACTACACCAGGAGATGAGAGTAACTACACCCAGGAGATGAGAGTAACTTCCACCAATGATGATATTACCGAACACCAGCCGATAGACAGTAACTACGCCGATGGAGAGTAACCACACCGAACAGATGATGAGAGTAACTCACACCAGGATATGAGAGTAACATTACACCAGATGATGAGATTAACTACACCAGCAGATTACAGTAACTACGCCAAATGAAATGAAGTACCACACCAGAGATGAAGTAACTACACCAGGAGATGAGAGTTACTAACACCATTATGAATAGAGTAATTACACCAGATGATGATAGTACTAACCAGGAGATGATAGTAACCTACACAAGAGAGATAGTAACTACAATAGATTACGTTGAGAATTAACTACAACAGGATATGAGAGTAATACGCCTGATGATGAGACAACTACACCAGGAGATGAGAGTAACTACACCCGATGATAGAATCACTACACAGAGATGAGAGTAACTACACGAGATGATTAGAGTAACCACACTAGATGATGAGAGTAACTACACCAGGAGATGAGAGTAACTTCACCAGATGATGAGATTAACTACACCAGCAGATGACAGTAACTACGCCAGATGATGAGAGTAACCACACCAGATGATGAGAGTAACTACAGCAAGGAGATGAGATGAACTACAACCAGAGATGATAAGTACTACACCAGATGAATAGAGTAACTACAACACCAATATGAGAGTAACACCCATAGATGAAGTATCCACACCAGTAGAATGACAGTAACGTACACCATATGAATGAGAATAATAACCAACACCCGGTGGATGAGAGTAACTAAAGCAGGATATAAGAAAGATAAGAAACATAAGAACGAAGGAACACACTGCAGAAGGCCCACTGGCCCAATGCGATGCAGGTCCCAAGTCTCCTTCCGCTTAAGCCCAATGCAACCCAACCTGTCATGTCAGGCACTATAGACTTAAGGAGGAACACGGCAAAACCGACCTGGTAGCACAAGCTATCAGGTCCAACTCACAAGCCCACCCACATCCACTCATGTATTTTAACCAACCTATTTTTAAAACCTACACAACGTTCAGACCTTATAACTGTCCTCTGGGAGTTTGTCCACTCAAACCACAACTCTATTACCAAACCCGTAACTTTCCTATATCCTTCCTGAATCTAATTTTTCAACTTTAAACCATTGCTGCGAGTCCTGTTTATGCTAGATATTTTCAGCACACTATTTACAACCCATTTATTAATTCCTGTCTTCCATTTATACACTCTTGTCAATCCCCCCCTAATTCTACGACTTACAAGAGAGTGCAGATTCAAGGGCCCTTAGTCTATTCTCATAGTGAAGTTCTGAATTACATGGAGATCAACTTTGTCATCCTCCTTTTACATTTTCCAGAGCATTTATGAGTCCATTCTGTCATACGGTGACGAAAACTGCAGCATAATCTAAATGAGGCCTAACCAACGATGTATATAGAGTTGAAGAACAACCTGAGACTCCTATTATTTATGCTTCTTTATATGAAGCCAAGATACTATTAGCTTTATTGCGAAGCACATTATGCACTGATATTGTCTTGTATCATATTACTGCTAACCAAATTCCAAAATCTATTTCGCATCCGTAATATTAAGGATCTACATTTAATTAGTTTTATGTGGCATGGATATTGTCCTGTCCCCAACATATAAACTTAGCATATTGTCTAAATTAAACTGCATCTGCCACTTTCTCCACCACTGCATCAGTCTATTCAAAATCAACCTGGAGTACTCTAATGTCCTCGCAGAATGAATCACGGCCTATTTTGT